>JAJIBD010010710.1:0-23767 GCA_021461705.1 Cryptotis parvus | reverse complement strand
GCCAGTGGGGAATGGATGAAACTCAGGAATCTAGCGCAGGTTTTAAAATGCTTTACTTATCACAGGTTCAGCATACAAGTCAGCAATAGAAAAAAACCCAGTGTTAGGATTCCCGACTAGAACCCCAGCCACGTGTAGGCCAAGATGGCGGCCACCATGTTAAAGGCTCTGTAAAGAGGAGACAAAGACAAGACTCTGAAGAAGGAGTGGGAAAGCCCAAAATGAGAGCAGAGAGAGAGAGAGAGAGAGAGAGAGAGAGAGAGAGAGAGAGAGAGAGAGAGAGAGAAAGAAGCAGATTGGTATACTCCCTGCAACTCAGACCTCCCACTATTATGGGAAGCAGGAAGGGTCAAATGCCCTCAGGTGATTTCTCCCAGCACCTCACCTAGGCCGTATTATGTGCTAATGTTTTGAGCCAAGATCTGCCTGAAATGCCTTAATAGGGTTGAGAAGGGGTTTCTGAGATGGCATGTCTCTGTACCAAAGACTAATACTAATGCCAGTTAAATATTTCTCCAAGGCTTCACAAGAGTCTCGTCTACTTCACGGTAGTTTTGTATTTTAGTTGCCTTTGAGTTATCAGGGATCCATGCTTGCTTGCTTGGAGGCTAACAGCATTTCTCTCTGGTCTAATCACTTAGAGATCCAACGTGGCCAGGCAAATATGCTGGTAAAATCTAGCTAGTCCCATGATGATTGTGGTAGCATGAGAGAATATTTATACCAGCCAGTACAGAATACATGGTCAGATAAGACTGCCTACATTTAGACTACCCCCTATCTATGAAGTGACCTGCAGGAGGCAATCCAGGGCAGATGCCTAGGCTTTTAGGTGTCCTGCAACAATATTCTGTACTAGCTGTAACATTAATGAAGGTAAAAGGAAATACTTTATAAAAAGATTGGGTCGGAGCCATAACCCAGCGGGTAGGGCGTTTGCCTTGCCAGCGACCGGCCCATACCGGCCTGGGTTCGATCCCGGCATCCCATATGGTCCCCGAGCACCGCCAGGAGTGCTTCCTGAGTGCAGAGCCAGGTGCAACCCCTGAGCATCACCGGTGTGACCCGAAAGCAAAAAAAAAAAAAAAAAAAAAGATCTGTATTTCCATATGAGATGTTCAGGAAGACATAGTGAAATTGCTATTTGAACCTACTTAAAATGGATGTGTTTAGCTTTACAAGAATTGAGTAGATTGGTAGTTGTTCTGTAGAAAGGTAATAGCAAGCTAGATGAGTTTTGTATATCGTATCAGAAAGAGGGAAATAACCCGAGTTGAAGCAGCACTAACATGGCAGAATATTAGACTATCTAAATGGGAAAATGATAAAGCAGGGTAGACCTGCAGAATGAAGGGACTCACCACGGAGGCAGAATAATTTCCTGGGTTGTATCTTGGGAGGATTAGTGATGAATTACCGCAGAAAATACCCATCCTGTCTTCATGTTCCACGTCGTGTTCAGGACTGGGTTCTGTCTCCGTTTTGGACATCATATCCTTTAAGCAGCATTCGAATCTAAAGAGGGCGAGTGGGAAAACAGGTGGTAAGAAGAGGGGGGAGAAAGTGATTGACCTCTGGTGACAGCATTCTAGTAAGATTGAAAAGTCAACCCCTAGATAATCAATTTCAAATAATTATTGCAAGGTAGATTTCTCTTAATTGTACTAGTAAAGTTAACTGTATCTAAAATGGTCACATCGTTTTTTTTTTTTTAAGTAACTTTTTAGTAGTGAGAATACTGCATTTGATAAATCTGGCTTCTTTAATACTGGTTCTGTATATACCAGAAGTATTTCGATGTTTTTATTTGTAGTTGACACCTACACAGAAAGATGTCAGCTATTTTTGTGGTTACATGAGAACTTGAACCTGATTTTTTTAGGATGGTGACTAAACTAACAGTATTTTATTTATATAACTGGTACATTCTTGGAAAAATGTAGTGTACAGGAAGATTGTGCAGGAAGCACTCTGTAAGATGAAATTAGAATCTAGGTTTAAATTAGATTTTTCACAAGTATAGCAGTTGGTGAGACATTTGAGCGAAGTGGGCTCTGGCCCCACTTTTTTGGGCATAGATATCATGAGATATACAATATCTGCTTCCCCTTATTACTGTCCTCAACTGTTGTGATAATAAAAATAATTACAGAATGTATAAATAGCTGCAGGGGTTGTGTGAGTCCCTGCGAGGGTCTCTGCCCCAACTATTTCATTGCTACCTTGGGAGCACAGGTCAGACTAACTATTCTTTCTCCTCCCTGCTCTCAGTGATGTTCCCACTCTACTGTTCTCAGAAGTACAGTGCTCACCATGGAACTCAGTGCTCAGAGCCTGTAGTGACTCATCACTGCTTGCCGCTCATCACAGCATCCTGGGTGTGAAACAGGCATTTCTAGCCTGTCATGGCCGAAACTGACTTTCCTTCTCTCCTAAAGTTGTTCCCCCTCAGTTTCACTCCATTCGTTAATACAGCCTCGTCCTTTCACTTGCTCAGGCCTTAATTCTGGGAGTCATTTTTACTAATTCTTCTCTGCTCTATCTCTCGCTCCCTTCTCATTTCCTTATTTTTAATCATTTTCCCATCCTAGGGGGGAAACCCATAGATAGATAGATAGATAGATAGATAGATAGATAGATAGATAGATAGATGATAGATAGATAGATAGATAGATTTTATTATATACCGTGAGATCTCTGTATCGCTGTATCACTGTCTTCTCGTTCATCATCGATTTGCTAGAGTGGGCACCAGTAACATCTCCATATGTCCGGTCTCCTGCTAGTAGAGCCCAAGGGCATCTTCTTGCTCCAGGAACATAAAGAACCTCAAACCATTATATCAGGTCATGGGAATGAGGTCTATAATTGCTACTGGTATTTGGCATATCATATTCCGACACGGGAGGCTTGCCAGGCTCTGCTGTGCAGGGCGGCATACTTTGTAGTCACCTCTAAATCTAGCATTTATCGATGAACCAGGATGTAATAGGGTCTTCTGCTGGGTGGAATTCTGATGGAGATTGAAGTGCGGATGTGGAAAATGACAGCCATCATGGAGTGGTGGGTCGTCCTGACTTGTTGCTAGGCTCTGCTGGGGTGGAAGGCCAGGGCTAGAACATCCATCCCTCCTGGGTGTCTCGTGAGTGGCTGGGCACAGTGAGAGCGGTTGCAGCTCTGCCCCATGTCCTGTGAGTCTCTGGATCAGCATACCTGGGCTGGACTTGAAAAAGCACCCATCCCTCCACCAGTGCCTATTTCCCACCACCATGTCCCCTATTCTCTTTCTCTCTCTCTCTCTCTCTCTCTCTCTCTCTCTCTTCTCTCTCTCTTTCTCTCTCTCTCTCTCTCTCTCTCTCTCTCTCCCCCCTTCTCTTTTATGCTGTGGATTTGTGGATTACAATGCATACAGTTGGAGGTTATCATGTATCTTTTGCCAGTATTCAATGCTCAGTTCTAGGGCTGGTATTATCACTTTCATCAATTATTAGCACATTATTCCCTTCTCTGTCTTACCTAACTTTACTGATTCCCACACATTTGTGATAGATTCCACCTTTGACAAGACCTAGGAGGAAACCTTTGAAAGATATCACTAGAGGGCCCGGGAGACAGTGAGGTGGGTTATGCACTCAACCCCCACCAACCCCAGTTTACTGCCAGTGACCACAAGGACCTCCTGAGGATCACCAGGTGATTCACAAGCTCTGCTAGTGGGCAAGCGCTTGATTCTCTGGCCCATGCATTAAACTCCTAGCCTAGATGACTGGCCCTTGTCCCTGTGAATATTGATTTCTCAGTATTTCTCCCCTCCATATAGCTATAATCCAGCTACTTTGTACCAACACTACTTTACTGGGTTCTTGTCATTTGTCATGTGATCCTGATATAATTTACTCCCAGTTGCTCTCTTTATCCTGCCGTGTGCTCCCAACACAGGGACTAGTTCATGCCAGGTCCCACCAGTCTTACTCAGCAACTCCAGGGGCTCCCATCTCACTCAGAATAAAAACCACAGTCCTCATGGTTGTGATGAGGACTGATGAATTCCACTTCATCTTCCACTTCAGCTGTATTAGCCTTCTTGCTAGTCCTTCCCCTGGTAGACCAGCTTCACTCTAGCTTTCTTGTCTGTTTCTGCCTGGGGGGCTTGACAACTTTCACTTGTGTCACTGTAAGCTGCAAGAGATTTCTACAAGTGCTTATTACTACTATTTTTCTGGATTTTTAAAACAATTTTTTCCCCTTGAATTTCTTGAGTTGTAAATATAAATTCGGAGCCACAAAGAATTTTATGATAGAGTTTTTAGGCTTATATTCTAACACCAGTCCCTTCACCAATGCCCACTATCAGCTACCAATGTCCCAAGTCTCCCTCCCATACTCCAGCCCGCCTCTGTGACTGGCGCTTCCCCTCCCCTGTTGTCTTAGTCTTCCTTTCCTAACTTATCCCTCCACTTCCTGCCCGAGCCAAGCGTCCTACTAAGGACCCAGTTCTCTTGCTCTTCATTTGTATTGCCATGTATCAGGGATCATTCTGAGTCTGTTCCTCTCCCTCTGAGTGCAGATGTCTGTGCTGCATTGTGCTTTTAGGCCTTGGGGTATATTCTCAGGAGTAGAACTGCTAAATCATGTGGAAGCTCAATTGTTAGTTTTTTGAGAAATGTACCTATTACCTTCTGAAAAGGGAGGTGTGCCAGTGAACATTCCCAGCCAGCAGCAAAGGAGGGTACCTTTCCCCTATATCCTCACCAATGCTGGTGGTTGTTCTTTTTGATGAGTGCGGTCTCTGTGGTGTGAGTGGTTCACGCCAGGACTAGTTTATGCCAGGTTGTTTTGATTTATATTTACCTGATGATTAGTGATATAGAGCACTTTTGTTTTGGTATATTTTTTGGCGTTTGTATATCTTCTTTGAAGAAATTCCCATTTAATCTCTTCTCCATTTTTTGATGGGACTGGATTTCCTTTTCTTCTTACAGAGTTGACCAGTGCTTTATACGGATATTAACCCTTTGCCAGATGAGTGGTGGGCAAATAAAATCTCCCAGTGTATGGACTGTCTTTGTGCTTTAGTCATTGTTTCCTTTGAGCTGCAGAAGCTTCTTAGTTTTATGAATTACCATTTGTTTATCTTGGCATTGACTTGCTTGGTCAGTGGTGTACATTCTTAAAGATGCTCCTAGCTTCGGTATAATAGAGTTCTGCCTATGTGATTTGGAGATGACCGCTGGACTAGAGCCATTACCCACTGGATCCCACAGACATCAAAAGATATTGTGGCCACCCACCTACAAGATGGTCAGACTTCTTCGTCAAGACCCTGAGCGAGCGGTTTTTTAGGCTCTTTGTATTCCTGGAAAAGCAGATGCCATTGGGCAACACTGGCATGTGATAGGGTTAAATGGAAACGTTACTGGCGCCCCGCTAGAGCAAATTGATCACCTAACGGGATATCAAGTGATCAAGTGGTCTGCCTATGTTTCCTCTGTGTGCTATATGAATGAGGGGTGTGTGAAAAAGCCTTTGACCACTGCTTCAAGTTCAGCATGAAAGCACTCCATCCTGAAAGATTAGATCCAGCATCCATCCTCGGGTGTGGTGTGCCATGTATTTTTCCAAAGCTTTCAGGAACTATATACTCTCTAAACTGCCCAGAACTGTTGACAGTTGTGGCAGAGTTGTCCCCACTCTACCTGACTCATGCCCCTGATGTCCATCCTTCCACCCCAAAGGACTTTGTGATGATGGACCTCCATTTAACCTACTATTTTTTCTCTCTTTTTTGTTTGGTCACACCTGGTGCTGCTGAGGGCTGATTCCTTGCTCTGTGCTCAGGGCTCACTCTTGGTGATACTTGATTCTACACACTCACATGGGGCAGAGCTGCTACCGCTCTCCCTGTGCTCAGCTGATCATGAGGTGCCCCGGAGAAGGTGAGTTCTAGCCCTGGCCTGCCATCCCAGTAGAGCCCCCCAAGAAATCAGAGGAACCCCTAAACAATGAGGGCCGCCATTGTCAACATCCGGACTCCAAGCTCGTCAGAGCTCCACCCAAGAGAAAAGCCGTGTCTCCTCATTGTGCTTGGCTGCATGGTTCATCAGTAAATGCATGAGATGGGAGCCTACTACTGAGAGGTATACCACTTACATGGCAGAGCCTGGCAAGTTACCTGTGTCATATTTGATATGCCAAAAACCAGTAACAATTATAGACCTCATTCCCATGACCTGAAGGAATGGTCTGAGGCTCTTTGTGTTCCTGGAGCAGATGTCCTTGGGCTACACTAACATGCAACAGGACAGGACTTATGGAGATGTTACTGTGCCCGTCAAGCAAATCAATGAACAAGTGAAGACTAGTGATACAAGTGAAGTGATACTATATGAATTCAGGTCTGCTATCTAGATCTTTAATTCATTTTGATTAGACTTTTGTTGAGGCATTTAGAAAGAGGTCTGAGTTCATATTTTTGCATGTGTCTCGACAAGTTTTCCTAGTAAGACTTGTTGACAAGGCTTTCCTTGCTGAACTTCATTGTTTTTTTTTTTTTTCTCTTTTGTCAAAGATTAACTGACCACACACATGAAGGTCTCTTTCTGGGTTTTCTGTGCTATTGACCTTAGCATCTGTCCTTATCCTTGTTTACATTGTTTTAATTATTACTGCTTTACAGTTCAGTTTGAAGTTTGATAGTTTATAAAATTTGAAATTGAGCAAAGTCAATTTCAGATCTCCCCTCCAAGAATTGCTTTGACTATTCAGGGGGGTTGTATTGTTCTATATTAATTTCAGGAGGTTTTATTTTTAACCTATTTCTTTTTAAGAACATCATGGGTGTCCTATAGGGACTGTGTTGAATCAGTTAATGCTTTGGGGGAGTATCTACTTTCTGTTTATTTTTTTCTTTTTGGGTTACACCTGAGAATGCTCAGGGGTTCCTTCTGGCTCTGCACTCAGGAATTTCTCCTGGCAGTGCTGGGGGGTGAACCTGGTTGGCCGCATTCAAGGCAAACGTCCTACCCACTGTACTATCGCTCTGGCCCCTGTTTTTGTTTTTGGGCATGTGTTGGGGGTTACTCCTGGCTCAGAGCTAAAGGATCACTTTTGGCACTGTTCAGGGAGACCATACGGGGGACTGGGGATCAAATCTGTCTTGTCTGTGTGCAAGCCAGATACTCACCCACCTTCCAGACCCTCTCGTCTTTTTATCTTTCTCCTTCCTTCTCTCAAACTTACCCTTCTGTACACAATTGTCTTTATGTCCAATATCAGTCATAGAGCCTGGAAGGTAAAAGTTGCTTAATAAAACATTTGTTCCATGAATGAATAAGTAGATTAAAGCTCTGAACCCATGAGACCTATTTATGAACCAGAAAAACAGAAACCACCTTGGGTAGGTATTTCATCAAGAACAGACTCGGTAAATTAAGTGAACACTTACAGAGGCACTGAAAAGTCTACAGCAGTGAAGGTCAGAGAGAATTGCTTCTGTATGGAGAAAATGGGAAAGTGTTGGACTCAGGGTGCTGGTTTAAGCAGCTGGGCTGCAGCAGCATGAAAATGAACATTGCTCAAGAGCTTGCTCGTAAGCTGCTCTGATGTTTGCTGCATGCCCTCGTGGCTGCCAGCTGTGGCCAGAGGGAGTAATAGTTTTCCCTTTTTGCTTTCTAAATTTTTGCATAAGTGGTGGAGTCTGAATCATTGGTGGAGTCTAAATCGGACTCTGATTTATAGAACCCTAAGAAATATGGTGATAGAGCCCCAATCTCTGGCTCACAGGGCAGGCTGAGAATGAATAGGTAAAGATTCTTCATGGGCAATATCTGCACAGTTGGCCTCTTTTTCATCCTCTGCCTCTAGTAAGGTCCTGTGTTTACTCTCTTAAAGAATAATATAAGGAGAGCATTTGCTTCTAGCTAGCCAGTGGAACTATTCCTCATGTAAGATAGAATAGTCACTCTTCCTTAAGAAGCTACCTGAGGTTAAGCAGCACTAGCCTACCTTCACTAGATCACTAGATTACTAGACATCCCGTTGTTCATCGATTTCCTTGACTGGGCATCAGTAACATTTCCATTGGACCCTATCACATGCCAGTGTAGCCCAATGGCATCTGGTTGTTTCAGTCATAACGAAGAGCCTCAAACCGTTCGTTCATGGTCTTGATGAAGAAGTCTGACTATCTTGTAGGTGGGCGGCCACGTGATCTTTTGACATCCTGTGGGATCCAGTCGGTAACGGCTCTAGTTCAGCGGTAGTCTCCAAATCACATTACATGTCCAGCCCATCTGATTTTCGATGCCTTGGCAAACGAGACAGCGTCCCTGATTCTGGAATAGCGACGGAGGTCAGAACTCCGGATTCCTTCTCTCACTTGAGTGAGGCGTGATATTCTAAGCATAGCTTTTTCGATTCCTCTTTGGGAGACCCGAATAGCATTCTCATCCTGCTTTCGTAGGGCCCAGGTCTCTGAGGCATATGTTAATTTAGGGAGAACAGTGGAGTTGAAGAGATGTGCCCGGAGATGGGGTTCTTTGTCTTTTTAGCTATTTATTCGATGCTTTTGAAGGCTATCCATGCTGCTCTCTTCCTCCTGCGCAGCTCAGGTTTTAGGTCATTCATCATGTTGACTTCTCGACCTAGGTACACATAACTGCTGCATTCAGAGATGTTTGTTCCATTGAGAATGAATGGGGCCTCTGGAACTAGTTCATTTTTCATGAACATAGTTTTGCTGAGATTCAGCTGTAGACCTATCTTTCCACATTCTCGGTCAAAGTCAACCAGCATTTGTGCTGCTTGCATAATGTTTGGTGTTATTAGAATGATGTCATCAGCGAAGTGGAGGTGGTGTAGTGCCTACCGTTTATCTTCACTCCCATTCCTTCCCATTCTAATTGTTGCATGATGTTCTTGAGGGTGGCGCTGGAGAGTTTTGGTGAAATGGTATCACCCTGCCAAACCCCCTCTTTTTGATATCAATGATCACTTCTTGTAGAATTGTTGGGGGCGCTGCCAGGGTCCCGACAGTGCCGGGAAGGAGTTCCCTTCTACCTCGGCCGGTGGGGAATGGATGAAGACTCAGGAATCCGATGCAGTTTTAAAAGGGCTTTACTATCACAGGTTCCAATATACAATCCACGAGCAGGGAAAACTTCCGGACTCTAGGTTCCCAGCTAGGCCCCAGCCAGGTGTGAAGGCCAAGATGGCTGCCACCACGTGTTGAGGCCCAACAGAGAATGGAATGGACGGAGAAGCAAAACACCAAGGGAAGCCGAAAAGGCAAAAGGGGGAAAAAAAGAGGCTTCTTTCTTCTTACAGCTTATTTTATAGCTAGGAATCCGCCAAACTCCCCAGCCTAGCCCAGCCCAGAATGGGCTGGGGCTATCTAGAAGATGAAAACAGGAAAATAGCTTTATAGAAATGTAGCAACTTCTGGAGACCATCTGGTTGTTTACAAGGACCCAGAGCTAATTCAAAGCCTCCTAGCAGAGCTGGGAGAAGCTATAAGCTAAATGTAACTTCCCCTGGCAGGAAGGATCAAATGCCCTCAGGTAATTTCTCCCAGCACCTCACCTAATATCTTTAGCCAAGATCTTTCTTTCTTTCTTTCTTTCTTTCTTTCTTTTCTTTCTTTCTTTCTTTCTTTCTTTCTTTCTTTCTTTCTTTCTTTCTTTTCTTTCTTTCTTTTCTTTCTTTCTTTCTTTCTTTCCTTCCTTCCTTCCTTCCTTCCTTCCTTCCTTCCTTCCTTCCTTCCTTCCTTCCTTCCTTCCCTTCCTTCCTTCCTTCCTTCCTTCCTTCCTTCCTTCCTTCCTTCCTTCCTTCCTTCTTTTTCTTTCTTTCTTTTCTTTCTTTCTTTCTTTCTTTCTTTCTTTTCTTTTCTTTCTTTCTTTCTTTCTTTCTTTCTTTCTTTCTTTCTTTCTTTCTTTCTTTCTTTCTTTCTTTCTTTCTTTCTTTCTCTCTCCTCCCTTCCTTCCTTCCTTCCCTTCCTTCCTCCCTCCTTCTCTCCCTCCCTCCCTCTCTCCCTCCCTCTGTCCCTTCCTCACTCCCACTCTCTCTCCCTCCCTCCCCCTCCTGTCCTTCCTTCCTCCCTCCCTTCCTTCCTCTCCTTCCTTCCCTTCCTTCCTTCCTTCCTTCCTTCCTTCCTTCCTTCCTTCCCTTCCTTCCTTCCTTCCTTCCTTCCTCCCTCCCTCCCTCCCTCCCTCTCTCCCTCCCTCCCTCCCTCTCCCCCTTCCTTTCTCCCTTCCTCCCTCCCGCCCCTGCATAGTATTCCATTGTGTAGATGTACCAAAAGCTTCATTATCCAGTCATCGATTCTAGGGTACTCTGGTTGTTTCTAGATTCTGGCTATTGTGAATAATGATGCTATAACATAAAAGTAGGGATGGTGTTTCTGCTGCGTATTCTTGGTTTCCCAGAGTAGATTCCCAGGAGTGGTATGGCTGGGTCAAATGGGAGTTCAATTTCTAGTCTTTGGAGGAATGTCCATATTGTTTTCCAGAAAAAATATACCAGCCTGCATTCCCACCAACAATGGACGAGTGTCCCCTTTTCTCCACATCCACGCCAGCACTTGTTGTTCTTGCTCTTTTGGATATGTGCCAGTCTCTGGTGTAAAGTGATATCTCATTGTTGTTTTGATTTGCATCTCTCTGACGATTAGTGATGATGAGCATTTTTTCATATGTTTTTTGGCCATTCAAACTTCTTCCTTGTTGAAATTCCTGTTCATTACTTCTCCCCATTTTTTGATGGGGTTGTTCGTTTTCTTCTTGTAAAATTCTACCAGTGCCTGATATATCATGGATATGAACCCCTTATCAGGTGGGTATTAGGTGAATATTCTTTCCCATTCTGTGGACTGCTTTTGTAACTTAGTCACTATTTCTTTTGAGGTGCAGAACTTTTTAGTTTCATGTAGTCCCATATGTTTATCTTTTCTTCTAGTTGCTTTGTTAATGGTGTTTCATCTTTGAAGATGCCTTTAGCTTCAATGTCGTGGAGGGTTTTTCCTATATTCCTGTAATGTACTTTATGGATTCAAGTCTGATATTGAGGTCTTTAATCCATTTTGATCTGACTTTTGTGCATGGTGTTAGACACAGGTCCAAATTCATTTTTTACATGTCGCTGCCCATTTTTCCCAACACCACTTGTTGAAGAGGCTTTCCTCACTCCATTTTAGACTCGTTGTACCTTTATCAAAGATTAAATGATCATGTGTTTGAGGTTGGGTGTCAGGATTACTCAATTCTATTCCATAGGTCCACAGGTCTGATTTTATTCCAATACCATGCTGTTTTAATTACTACTGCCTTGTAGTACAGTTTGAAGTTGGGTAAGGTGATGCCTCCCATCTTCTTTTTCCCGAGGATTGCTTTAGTTGTCCTTGGGGGTTTATTGTTCCATACAAATTTCAGGAGTGTTTGGTCAATTTCTTTGAAGAATGCCATGGGTATCCTTATAGGGATGAGTCTTTGGATTCTGTTTGCTAGTATTTTTTGAAGATCTTAGTATCCGTGTTCATCAGGGATATTTGTCTGTAGTTTTCTTTCTTTGTGTTGTCTGTCCCTGTTTTGGGTATCAGGGTGATTTGTGCCATATAGAAGCTGTTTGGGAGTGTTTCTGTTTCTTCTATTTCCAGGAAGAGCTTGAAAAGGACTGGCAGTAGGTCCTCCTTAAAGGTTTGGTAGATTTCACTAGTGAATCTGTCTGGACCTGGGCTTTTGTGTTTGGGCAGACTTTTTAATTGATCACTTGATCACTTGAATCCCGTTATTCATCGATTTGCTCGGGCGGGCGCCAGTAACATTTCCATTGGACCCTATCACGTGCCAATGTAGCCCAATGGCATCTGGTTTATTCAGGAAGACTTTTAATTACTGCTTCTATTTCCTCAATGATGATAGGCTTATTCAGGTATTGGAGGTCTTCTTGTTTCAGCCGTGGGAGGTTATAGGACTTCAGGAATTTATCCATTTCTTCTAGATTCTCATTTTTCACGGCATACAGGCTCTCAAAGTAATCTCTGATGATCTTTTGGATTTCTGTGGTTTTTGTTGTGATGTCACCCTTTTTATTTCTGATTCTGTTTTTTTTTGGGTTCTCTCTTTCCCTGTCCTTACAAATCTTGCCAATGGTTTGTCAATCTTTTTATTTTTTCAAAAAACCAGCTCTTGGTTTCATTAATCTTTTGGATTGTTTTTTTTTGGTTTTCAACTCATTGATTTCCTCTCTTAAGTTTTATTATTTCCTTTTTTCTGCCTTTGTTGGGCTCCTTTTGTTGGTCTTTTTCTAAAGTCTCCAGCTTTGTAGTCAGGTTATTTATGTGGGCCCTTTCTTGTTTCCTGATGAATGCTTGCAGAGCTATAAACTTCCTTCTTAACACGGCTTTTGCCATGTCTCACAAGTTCTAATAGTTGGTGTCTTCATTTTCATTTGTTTTCAGAAATCTTTGGATTTCCTGTTTGATTTCTTCTATGACCCATTGGTTGTTCAGCAGTGAGCTGTTCAGTTTCCAGGTGTTTTGTTTGACTCCCTGTTTCTGTGTGCGGTTAACTTCCATTGTCAGTGCATCGTGGTCTGAAAAGATAGTTGACACAATTTCTGTCTTTTTATTTTATTGAGGTCTGCTTTGTGGTTCTCCATGTGGTCTGTCTTGGAGAATGTTCCATGTGCACTAGAGAAAAATGTGTATTCAGCTTTTTTTGGCATGAAAGGCCCTGTATATATCCACTTGCTCTCTTTCTTCCATTTCTTCCTTTAGGGCCAATATTTCCTTGGTGAGTTTCAGTCTTGTTAATCTATTCATAGTTGATAGAGCAGTGTTGAAGTCTCTGTGTGTTACTGTTAATGTCTTCTTTGAGGTCTCTTAGCAGTTATTTCATGTATTTTGCTGGCCCCTTGTTGGGTGCATATGTTTAGTAGTGTAATTTCTTCCTGATATACATACCCGGTAATTAATAAGAAATGGCCTTCGTTGTCCCTTCTAAACTTTTTCAGCCTGAAGTCTATATTATCTGATACTAGTATGGCCACACCAGCCTTTTTGGAGGAGTTGTTTGCGTGGAGAATGGTGTTCCAACCTTTGACTTTGAGTCTGTGTTTGTTCTGATTATTCAGATGTGTTTCTTGTAGACAGCAGAATGTTGGGTTCAATTTTTTAATCCATTTTGTCACTCTGTGTCTCTTAATTGGTGCATTTAGACCATTGACTTGAGAGAGATTATTGTCATCGGATTTTGTGCCATCTCTCTGTGCTTGTTGTGCTTATGGGTTTGGTTGTATTACAGTAGACCCTTCAATCCTTCTTTTAAAGTTGGTTTTGAGTCCATGAAGTTCCTGAGTTGTTGCTTATCCATGAAGTTGTGTATTATTTCCTTCATATCTGAAAGTGAGTGTGGCCAGGTACAGAATTCTTCTTGAGGCCTGCAGTTCATTGAACCTTTTTCACAATATCCCACCATTGTTTTCGTGCTGGGAGTGTTTCATCAGAGAAGTCTGCTGTAAATCTTAGGGATGTTCCTTTGTATGTGATTTCCTTCTTTGATCTTGCTGCTTTCAGTATTCTATCTATCTATAGTTTTTGTCATTCTAATTAAGATGTGTCTTGGAGTATTCTTGTTGGGGTTTCTTTAAGCTGGTATCCTATGGGCCTACTGGATCTTGAGGCAAGCGTTCTGTAGTTCGGGAACTTCTCAGCAATGATGGCTTTGACAGTTTCTTCTTCATCAGTGTTTTCTTCTTGCCCTTCTGGGACCCCAATGATCCGTATGTTGTTTCTTCTTTCTGGTTTCATCCTGATTATCTCTTGTCTGTTCGGTAATTGTGAGTCTTTTTTTCCATCTTCTGGTGTTATGTAGAGAATCTTTGTAACTCATCTTCGAGATCACTAATTCTTTCTTCAGTAGCTATTATTCTGCTATGGTGGCCTTCCACTGTGTTTTTCATTTCATTTACCTAATTTTTAATATCTGTCATTTCCACTTGCATTTTCCTCACTACTTCTCTCATGTCCTCTTGTATTTTATTGATTTTGCATTCCATTGCTTCTTTGAGTTCCTTATGCATCCTTAACAATTCTTTCCGAAATTCCTTATCTGAGGTTATACAACTCATCAGTATTGCTTGGCTCATCTGGACTAGTCACTTCACTCACTGAGCTGGATTGAATTTTGCGTTGCTTTACCATTATGACTATTGTAGGTTGCAAATGTGAGTTCTTGGGTGACTAGATAGTACAGTTAGTAGGTGTTTCGACTGTTTGTAGAGTTTGGGTGGGTGGCAAGGAGTGTAGGAAGAAAGGTTTACTGGTACCTCATGCAAGATAGATTGTAAGAGGATCGCGCGGATGCGCTAGCGTCCCGTGCGGTTCTGAGTTTTGGGATGTGTTTGTAGGGTTCTGGCCTGTTCCCTGGGGCTGATTGCGTCCGCGGAGACGCCAAGGATCACACACACACCTGTGGGGGAGGCTGCAATCGTTCCCGGAAGCGCAGGCGCAAAGGGGTCAGGGTGGAACCAAGGCTGTTTGCCTTGGTTCTAGTTGATGGAAGTTCTGGCTGTTCCCTGGGGCTGATTGGGTCTGCGGAGCCGCAAGGATCACACACCCACACCTGTGGGCGAGGCTGCAATCGTTCCTGGAAGCGCGGGGCCCAGTGGGTCCTGGGTGGAACCAAGGCCGTTTGCCTCAGTTCTCTTTGATGGAAGTTCTGGCTGTTCTCTGGGGCTGATTGGGTCCACGGAGACGAAAGGATCACACACACACCTGTCTAATCTCAGTTTGTATCTATATATGTGTCACTATTATGTTCTTGGGGGCTGTAGCGATAGCACAGCGGGTAGGGCATTTGCTTTGGCATGCGGCTAACCTGGGTTTGAGCCCGCATATGGTACCCTGAACCCTGCCAGGAGTAATTTCTGAGTGAAGAGTCAACCCCTGAGCATCGCCGGATGAGACCTAAAAAGAAAAAAAATATTATTTCCTTATTTCTTTTGTAGATGAATGAGATCATCTGGTTATTTGTCCTTAGACTTCTTTCACTTGGCATGACATGCTCCAGTTCCACGTATGTTGCAGTGAGCTGCAGAAATTCCTCATCCATCCATCCGTCCACCCACCCACCCACCCACATCCATCCATCCATCCATCCATCCATCCATCCATCCATCCATCCATCCATCCATCCATCCATCCACCCACCCATCCATCCACCCATCCACCCATCCACCCCCACCCACCCATTTATTTAGCTTTTTGTGTCACACCGGCAAATGCTCAGTGGTTACTCCTGGCTCTTCGCTTCAGAATTACTCCTGGCGTTGTTCGGGGGACTATATGGGAAGCTGGAGATAGAACTTGGGTCAGTTGTGTGCAAGCGCAAATGCTCTACCTGCTGTACTATCACTCCGGCCCCTCTTTTTTTTTTAGATGTGTAGTGTTCCATTCTTCTATAGCTTCTTTATCTGTTTATCTGTCATTGGACATTTGGGTTGTTTCCATATGTTGGCACTTGTGCTAAATGTTGCAGAGAATATAGGTGTGTTTAGATCTTTCTGCATTAATATTTTTGCATTGGGGATGTAGATACTAAGAAATGGAATCACTGGGTCACATGAAAATCCTTTATTTTCTCAGTTTTTTTTTTTTTTTTTTGGTGAGGGCACATGTGGTAATACTCAGAGATTACTTTGGGCTCTGCACTCAGGAGTCACTCCTGGTGGTGCTCAGGTACGGATTTCTGGGAATCAAACCCGCTCAGCTGTGTGCAAGGCAAGTGCTCTACCGATTGTACCGTCTCTCTAGCCCTATCATATGGAAGTTTTATTTTTACATTATTTTTATTTTATTTTTTTATTTTTAAAATTTATTATTTTTTTATTTTAAATTTATTTTTTGGTTTCTTACACCACTGTGAGATATACAATTACAAAGATGTTCATGTTTGGGTTTCGGTCATACAGTGTTCCAGTACCCATCCCTCCACCTATGCCCATTTCCTATTACCAATGTCCCCACTTCCCTCTCCCCCTCCCGTAGCCTGCCTCTATGGCAGGTTTTTTTTTAACTCTTTTCTCTTACATACTCTCTCTCTCTCTCTTCTCTCTCTCTCTCTCTCTCTCTCTGTGTGTGTGTCCCTCTCTCCCTCTTCCTTCTCTTACACATTGTGCATTGCAGTACATACATTTAGAGGTTATCATGTTTATCCTTTTGCCTATATTCTTTTTTTTTGGGGGGTCACACCCGGCAATGCTCATGGGTTTCTCCTGACTGCACTCAGGAATTACTCCTGGCGGTGTTTAGGGGACCATATGGGATGCGGGGATTGAATCCAGGCCGGCAAAAGGCCGTCCACTTGCAAGGCAAACACCCTACCTACTGGACTATCGCTCCGGCCCCTATATTCAATGCTCAGTTCTAAGTTGGTATTATATTCAATGATTGTTAGCACACTTCTCTGTCTTATCTAATCTCTGACTCCCACAAGTTTGCGGTTGATTCCACCTATTGACAAGGCCTCCAGTCCATGTTTTGCCTGACCTTGGATATTGGTATCATACTATATATATATCTATATATATATGCAAATAAATATAGTCATCCTATATCTGTGCTTTTTCCTCTGGCTAATTTCACTCAATATGATCCTCTCCATGTCCATCCATTTATAGGCAAATTTCTTTTTTTTTTTATTTAAAAAATTTTTTTTTTAATTTAATTTTATTATTTTCCCCCCCAAATATTATTACACCATTTTAGACATACAATTGAAAGATGCTCATGTAGAGTTTTGGTTTATACAGTGTTCCAACACGCATCCCTCCACCCAAACCCATCTCCCATCACCAATGTCCCCCACCTCCTCCTCCCCTCCCGCACCTCAACTACTTGGCAGATTCTGTGCGTCATTTCTTTCCTCTTTTATCTCTCCTTCCCACCAAACTTTCCTGCTCTTCGTGGAATGCAGTGCATTAAAAGACATCACTGTTTCACTATTTTAGTGGACTGCGCGGCCCGCAAGCAGCTGCGCGTGACCTGGGCTCGAACTGGTTTTGCTCTGTTAATCTGGTCGGTGAGGCAGTTTCCCAGCGTCGGACAGCGAAAATGGTGGCTAGTGTGATGGGCGGAGTCTCATCCAGCTGCTTCCGGGACCCCCCAGAGGCGATGGGCCAACACCCAAAACCCATCTGCCCTCCTTGGGATCCCATCATCAGCTGGGCTCGGCGAGGCTGAGTTCCAGCCTCCCCAGCCGCTTGCGAAGCTCTGAATGCTGGCCCCCGAGCAGCTCCTGGGCGGGGGGCCACCAGACTCGACAAAAATGGAGAGGGAATGGCTGAACCCTGACTCCATCTGACGAATTCCCAGTGATTCCTGCTTCCCGGGCCGCCTACCTGGGCTCGAACTGGTTTTGCTCTGTTAATCTGGTGCGTGAGGCAGTTTCCCAGTGTCCGGACAGCGAAAATGATGGCTAGTTTGATGGGCGGAGTTTCATCCGGCTGATTCTGGGACCCCCCAGAGGCGATGGGCCAACATCCAAAACCCATCTGCCCTCCTTGGGATCCCATCGCTCAGCTGTGCTTGGCGTGAGCCGAGTTCCAGCCTCCCCAGCCGCTTGTGAAGCTCTGCATGCTGGCCCCGAGTAGCTCCTGGGCGGGGACACCAGGCTCGACAAAATGGAGAGGGGAATGGCCGAACCCTGACTCCATCTGATGAATTCCCAGTGATTCCTGCTTCTGGGAGTTGCCTACCTGCGCTTGAACTGGTTTTGCTCTGTTAGTCTGGCCAGTGCCGTTGCTCTGTTAGTTTCCCAGCGTCGGACAGCGAAAATGGTGGCTAGTGTGATGGGCGAGTTTCATCTGGCTGCTTCCGGGACCCGCCAGAGGCGATGGGCCAACACCCAAAACCCATCTGTTATAGGCAAATTTCAAAACTTCATTTTTTCTAACAGCTGCATAGTACATTGTGTAGATGTACCACAGTTTCTTTATCCAGTCATCATTCTCGGGGACTCTGGTTGTTTCCAGGTTCTGGCTATTGCGAATAGTGCTGCTATGAAAATAAAAGTGCAGATGGTGTTTCTGCTGTGTTTTTGACTTCCCAGTGTATATTCCCAGGAGTGGTATGGCTGGGTCAAATGGGAGTTCAATTTCTAGTCTTTGGGGAATGTCCATATTGTTTTCCAAAAAGGCTGAACCAGTTGACATTCCCACCGACAATGGATGAGAGTTCCTTTCTCTCTGCATCCACACCAGCACTTGTTGTCCTTACTCTTTTGGATATGTGCCAGTTTCTGTGTTGTGAGATGATATCTCATTGTTTTGATTTGCATCTCTCTGATGATTAGTGATGATGAGCCCCACACCATGAGGGCCGCTATTTTCAGCTATCTGAACTTCACAGCTTGTCAGAGCTCTATTCAGCAGAAGGCCTGATCTTTACCCGTCTCACGCAACCGTGCAGTTCATCAATAAATGCACTAGATGAGAGGCTACTACAAAAGTATCCCACCCATACGGCAGAGCCTGGCAAGCTACCCATGTCATATTGATATGCCAAAAGTAACCATTATAGACCTCATTCCATGACCTGAAGGAATGGTTTGAGGCTCTTCATGTTCCTGGAGTGAGCAGATGCCCTTGGGCCTCACTCGCATGTGACAGGACCTATAGAGATGTTACTGGTGTTGAGCAAATCAATGAGCAAAAGGAAGACAAGTGATACAAGTGTTTTGTAGTTTTCCTTTGTACCCTGTCTCTCTACGATAGGTATCTATTGTTTCTCAGAGCTTTTGTATAGAGAATTTAGCGTTCTCTAGGTATAATATGTCATCTGCAAATAGTTATAGCTTGACTTCTTCCTTGCCTATCTGGATGCCCTCATTGTCCTTTTCTTCTCTGATTGCTATGGTAAGTACTTCCAGTATTATATTGAATAGAAGTGGTGAGAGTGGGCAACCTTGTCTTGTCCCTGATCTTTGGGGGAAGACTTTCAATTTTTCCACATTGAGAATGATACTCGCTGTGGTTTTTTTTTTTCTCTTTTTGAGTCACACCGGGAATTCTTAGGGGTTACTCCTGGCTCTACACTCAGGATTTACTCCTGCTTGGCACTCGGGGACCATTCAGGATGCCCGGGATCGAATCCGGTCAGCCGCGTGCAAGGCAAACGCCTTATCTGCTGTGCTAGTGCTTTTCCTCAATATAGTCAAAGATCGCTTTGACTATATTGAGGAAGGTTTCAATGCTCATTTTATTGAGGGTTTTTATTATGAACAAGTGTTGGATCTTGTCAAATGCTTTCTCTGTGTCTATTTATATGATCATATGGTTTTAATTTTCCTCTTACTGATATGATATATTATGTTGATTGACTTGTGAATGTAGAACCATCTTTGCATTCCCGGGATGAATCCTACTTGGTTATGATGTACAATCTTTTTGATGAGTCTTTGGATTCTGTTTGCTAGTATTCTGTTGACGATCTTAGCATCTGTGTTCATCAAGGAGATTGGTCTGTATTTTTTTGTTTTTACTTTTTTAGAGAATTTTTCATAATTTTTTAGAATTTTGCCCATAGGGACTGAACCATACATTCCCACCACCAACAAGAAGGATTCCTTTTCCACCACATCACTGTCTTCTCGTTCATTGATTTGCTCGAGCAGGCACCAGTAACATCTCCATATGTCCTGTTGTAAACAAGTGTAGCCCAAGAAATCTGCTTGCTCCAGGGACAGGAAGAGCCTCAAACCATTCTTCAAGTCATGGAATTGAGGTCCATAATCGTTACTAGTTTCTGGTATATCAAATAAGACACGGGTAGCTTGCCAGGCTCTGCCATGTAGGTGGTATACTCTCAGTAGTAGGCTCTCATCTCGAGCATTTACTGATGAAACTTTAAGGGAAAGATCAGGTTTTCTCTTGGGTGGAGCTCTGAGGAACTATGGAGTCTGGAATTTGAGAATGATTGATCTCACGATGTGTGGGTTGCTCTGGTTTCTTGCTAGGCTTACTGGGATGACGGGTATCAGCTTGAACCTGCCTAGTACTGTATACAGTGTATGTCCTATTTGATATGCCCCAAACCAGTAACAATTATAGACCTCATTCCCAGGACCTGATGGAATGGTTTGAGGCTCTTTATGTTCTGGAGCAAGCAGATGCCCTTGGGCTCTACTACATGAGACAGGACATATGGAGATGTTACGGTGCCTGCTCGAGCAAATCGATTATGAATGTGAAGACAAGTGATACGAGCGATCCTGGCAAGGACCTGATCCTAAAATCAGTACTATGTAAGAATGTTGCGCAACAGCAGAGCTACCGCGCACTGAAGAGCTGTGGGTCTGACGTGGGATCTCTCTTCTGGGGTAGCTGGCATAGAGGTGGAGGAAAGGGCGGAGGAGCCCAAATCTTCTCTCCAAGTCCGGCCAGCGTGGCCCCTCACCCGCAGCGTATGAGCAAATTTTTTGGAGCAATGTTGGACTCTGCCAGGGGCTGGCTGAGCTCCTTACTGGGAGATCAGCTCCATGGGTTGCTTCCACGTTGGGGCCACCACATCCCTTTTGAGGTCTATAATTGTTACTGGTATTTGGCATATCACTTACGACACGGGTAGCTTGCCAGGCTCTGTCTTGCGGGTGGCATACTGGTGTAGTCACCTCTGATCTCCAGCATTTATTGATAAACTGCGCAGCCACAAAGCAGCCGCGGAAGCCAGGCTGTGATCAGCTCTTCTGCTGGGTGGATGTGAAGAAAGAAAGATCTTCTGTCCCAGCATGCTAAGTTTATATTTTTAAGGGTATTAAATTCATTTTGAATTAATTTTGCTCTGGAGCAGGAAGTAAACATTGGTAACAGGTTTAGGAAGCTTTTTTTGAATGGCCAGACAGTGATGTTACTTTTGTTTATGGGTTTTACAATCAATATTGTTACTTTCCTACTGTTCTATTGCAGATGCAGCCATAAATAATAAGTAACAAAAATGGTGCCAGTATTCTAATGAATCCAGATTAGGAAAACAGGCAGTATTGTGTTCGGCCCATAGACTATAGCTAATTGACCTTTGTGCTGAATATTAAGAGCCTGAAAATTTGCCCTACTTGGATGCTAACAAGTTAGTCTGCCTTGATTATTTGATTGTTGGCAGAAGACATAAATTGTTTATTATTCAGTAATTACAGTAGCTTGAATAGCATTACTTTCTCTGTCCCTGATCAGAAAGAAGCCTGAGGACTAGGACACATCTGCCCATATATTCTAGGAGAGCAGCTTTGGGAACATGGGTTCCTTACAGTTACAAACAGTTCTGCCTGACCTTTGTTCTAAGGTCCACATTTTAATTTTATATATATAAAAATATATATATACTTATATATAAATGTATATATTTATATAATTATATATAAATATATTTATATAAATATAAATTTATATTTAATATAAATATATTTATATATAATATACATATATTTATATTTATATATTTATGTATTTATATATAACTATATATAAAAATAACAGTAACATATCTGTCTTTTGCTGCAGAGGGAACTTTGTATCTTTCAAGGCTAGTCTCTAATGGAAACTTTTGTGTAGTTTTTTTTTTTTTATATATATAGTTATTTATTTAACAGTTTTGGAAGTAGTTTTGGATCTGCTGATGTTCTGAACCAGGTCTCATGCTGGTTCTTGGTTTTATTCCTCAGTGCCCTATGTATGTTGTCCAGGCTGGTTTATTACAATGTCCTATGTCCTTCACTGTCCTCTGGTCTGAGGTCTGCTGCTCTGGAGTCTGTCACTGGACTCACAGCCTGACCCCAGCTCCATATCCACGAATGCCCTGTGATTTTGCCCCCGAGAATTGCCTACTTGGGCTTGAACTTGACTGCTCTGTTGTGTGGGGCTCTGGTGAGCCGGGCTTGAGATCAGCTTCTCTCTTGGGTGGGGTTCTGCTGAGCTGTGGAGTCTGGACCTTGAAGATGGCGGCAATTATGGTGAGCAAGTTTCCTCTGGCTGCTTCTGAGGCCCTACTGAGGTGATGGGCCATCTAATGGAAACCTTTTTCAAAGGATATTCTTATTTACTTATTTGTTGCTTTTTGGGCCACACCCAGTAGAGCTCAGAGTTTACTCCTGGTGTTGTGCTGAGGGGTCACTCCTCATGGGCACAGGGAACCATATGGAATGCCGGGGATTGAACCTGTGTTGGCGTCATGCAAGGCAACTTCTCAACCTTTGTGGCCCTCAAAAGATTCATTTTTTGGCTTTTGGGGGCGCATTTGGCAATACATAGGGGTTACCTCTGGCTCTAAACTTAGGAATAACTCCTATGGTGCTCAGGGGACCATATGGGGTGCCGGGTATCAAACCTTGGTCAGTTGGATATACAACGCAAACACACTACCCATTGTACAATCACTATGGTTCTCAAAGGATATTTTTGAAGAAAGGACTCTGCTTCCAAGGCATTCTGGGAGAGCCCCATGAAGAATTATTTTCCAGCACCTAGTCTTCACTTTTAAGCCCCATTTCAGTCAATACTCATTGGCCCTATATATAGTGTATATGTATAGATAGATAGATAGTATATCCATTTATCATCCTAGTAACCATCGTAGTGAAGATCATCTTAGTGATAGCGATAGTGACCATCATAGTGATGACCCTAGTGATAGAGACCATTGTAGTGATGATCATCCTAGTCATCATGACCATCGTAGTGATGACCCTAATATTAGTGACCATCGTAACAATGACCCTAGTGATAGCGACCATTATAGTGATGAGCCTAATGGTAGGTGACCATCATAGTGATGATCTGAATGAAAGTGACCATCACCTAGTGATGATCCTAGTGATAGTGACCATCATAGTGATGATGTGGGGGTAATCACCCTAGTGACGGTGACAATGACCATCATAGTGATGATCCTGGTGACAGCCATCCTAGTGATAAACATCATAATGATAATCCTAGTGGAGATCATCCTTTAGGTATGACCCTGCTAGGCTAAAGTTTTAATTTTTCAGGCTTTTGTCTCAAAGACAAGAATTTGCAGATTAATCTGAGTTCATAAATTTTCCTGTAGATGGGCAACACTTTAATTGTTAGTGTGCCTTACTTTCATTTCTTCCTTGTCTACCTGCATATATATATATATATATATAATATAAAAATATTATTGTCTTTCACAATGTAACATTTTGAACTTTGGGTCTTGACACAATGGCATAAGTCCTTTTTTTGCCTTTTTCATGCACAACTCTAAACCAGAGGAACAAACAGAAAAGCAGATATTTAAATATCCTCACCTAGAAATTTAGACTGTACTATGTAAGCAGCCTGCCCTGGAATTCCACTTCTCCACTGTGAGAACCCCACTGTGTCGGGCCTGCAGAAGCCCCTTTCATTCCTCCTCTGATTGTATAAGCAAAGATCAGGGAACACACACAAGATTACATTGCAGAGACTCTGAAAATTAAGTTGAAATATGAATTACAGCACATAAAAGTAGTTCAGAACCTGCATTTTCAACTTAAATGATGTGCTTGCTAATATCAAAGAGTTAAATGGAATCTAGCATTTTCTAACATAACAGAAAAATTGCATAGGATGCAGTAAAAAAGGAAAAAAAAATCACCTGTCATACCAGAAACCAAGAGAATCACAACTTGAACAAAAAAGATAATGAACTGACACCAGCACCAGATGAATTGGTAGAATAATCTGACAAGGATTTTAGAACAGCTCTCATGAAAATGCTTCA
>JAJIBD010010709.1:0-64555 GCA_021461705.1 Cryptotis parvus | reverse complement strand
TAATGTGTTCCTGGCTTATTAAACGATGTTATATATAATTGTTAGATGACATTCCCTAGCAGGTTTGGATAGCTCTTGCTGTTTAAGTCGCTTAACTGTTTAAATAGCTTGCTGTTTAAGCTACTTACAGTTTAAGCTATTTTACATGTCTTTAAATCAGGATCCATGCTAAGAGATCTCTCTTTGTGTAAACACTGAGAGAGGTTGTGGCAGTTACAGGAGGCATTTTGACTCTGAATTAATAACTCTTGGAATATTATTATAATTTCTACTACAATTTCAATGCTATCTATCACTGTCACTGTCACTGTCTTCCCACTGTTCATCGATTTGCTCAGTGAGCACTAGTAACATTTCCATTAGTCCTATCTAGTTTGGCCATAATCTCTTGTAACACTCCACGGGTCCCAGCATGGGACAATTAGAATTTACCTGGAGAAGAAACTCACCCTGGCTACACTGAGACTACCATTTACCAACTCTGCCAAGATCAAAGGAGGGCCCATGCTGCCTTTTCATTTTGTCCTAAGGCAAGAGAGCATGAATCTTTCAGTAAACAGAGTCCAGAACACTCAAAATTACCCTAGTGCAGAGTAGAATGAAGAAGTACCTTGTCGGTGCCATCTAGTTCCATGAAGTCTATGGTCTGAAACAGTGATGTGATTTTCCAAGAATATAAATGCATTATATGTGTTTCTTTATACCAGGCCCCTCTCTCCAGTGTTTGACATAAGAGATAGTCTCGAAGAAATGGAGTAGGCCCTGGCATTATCATTTGTTTAGAACTGAACCAGAGGTGTGGCACCATCTAATATCTGCACCTAAAAGTGGGTCCTTTGATCTTTGCTGACACAACCCGCCCAGAATAAAGGATTCTGGCAGGATCTTTGGTACATAAAGGGACTGACTTGGGGAATAAGCATCCATTTTAGTGGGAGATCTGGGCCTGAGTGCATGGCCGGAGGTCTGGCCAAGAGGTAGAGGACTGGGAAATTGCATTATCTTGAATTGTAGTAGCAGAGCTTGTTTAATTACTGGTGATTAGTAGAAGTCTTCTGGAACTGTGCTGAAGTCGTGGTTGGTCTGTTGCTTGCCCTTGAGGTAAAAGGGAACCCATTTCCTGATATTATTGGGGACCCCAGTGGCTCATGGACAATATAATAGTCCACTTAACTTTCATAATAACCCCATAAAGTGGTAATATAATAATGCCCATTTTACAAATAGACTGAGACAAGAGGGTAAAAATATGAAGACACAATCTCTTAGCCTATATCTAAGAATTATAAATGAACTAATATACTAGGGAGAACAAGAGGGCAAAAAAAGGTTTTAGCATGGTATTGGAATAAAAACAGACTTGTGGACATATGGAATAGAGTTGAATATCCTGACACTCAGCCTCAAATACATGATTATTTAATCTTTGATAAAGCAGCAAAAAGTATGAAATGGAGCAAGGAAAGCTTCTTCAACAAGAAGTGTTGGGAAAACTGGGCAGCTACTTGTAAAAAAAAATGAATTTGGACCTCTAACACCACACACAAAAATCAGATCAAAATGGATTAAAGATCTCAATATCAGACCTGAATCCATAAAATATGTCGAAGAAAATATAGGAAAAACCTTCCATGATATTGACGCTAAAGGCATCTTCAGAGATGAAACACCACTAACGAAGCAACTAGAAGTAAAGATAAACATATGGGACTACATGAAACTAAAAAGCTTCTTCACCTCAAAAGAAACAGTGACCAAGATACAAAGACAGTCCTCAGAATGGGAAAGAATATTCACCCATACCGATCTGATAAGGGGTTAATATCCAGGATATATCAGGCACTGGTAGAACTTTACAAGAAAAAAACTAACCCCATCAAAAAATGGAGAGAAAATGAATAGAAACACTGACAAAGAATAAATTCGAATGAACAAAAGACATATAAAAATGTTCATCATCACTAATCATCAGAGAGATGCTAATCAACACAATAATGAGATATCATCTCACACCACAGAAACTGGCGCATATCCAAAAGAGCAAGGATAACAAGTGCTGGTGTGGATGTAGGAGAGAAGGGACTCTCAAACATTGTTGGTGGGAATGTCGACTGGCACAGCCTTTTTTGGAAAACAATATGGACAGTCCTCCAAACACTGGACATTGAGCTCCCGTTTGACCCAGCCATACCACTCCTGGGAATATACCCTGAGAAGCCAAAAAACACAGCAGAAACACCATTTGCACTTATTTTTATAGTAGCACTATTAACAATAGCCAGAATCTAGAAACAACCAAAATGCCCAAGAACTGATGACTGGATAAAGAAACTTTGGTATACCTACACAATGGAATACTATGCAGCTGTTAAGAAAAGTGAAGTTATGAAATTTGCCTATAAATGGATGGACATGGAGAGGATCATGTTGAGTGAAATTACTCAGAAGGAAAAGGACAGATATAGAATGATTGCATTTATTTGCATTAGATAAATAGATGAATAAATATTTATTTCATGCTCTGCATTTTGCAGAGCCTGGCAAGCTATCCCGTGTGTATTTGATATGCTAAAAGCCAGTATCAATTATAGACCTCATTCCCTAGACCTGAAGGAATCATTTGAGGCTCTTCATGTTCCTGGAATGAGCAGATGCCCTTGGGCTACATAGCATGTGACAGGACGTATGGAGATGTTACTAGTGCCCGTTGGAGGAAATTGAATAATAACGGGAAGACAAGTGATACAAGTGATTTCATGCAAATAAATGCATACTATATATATAGTATGATAACAATATCCAAGGTTAAGCAAAACATGACTCAGGAGGTCTTGTCAATAGGTGGAATCTACCACAAACATGTGGGAGTCAGAGGTTAGCTAAGACAGAGAAGGAAACTGTGCCAATAATCATTGAAAATGATAATACCAGCCTAGAACCGAGCAATGAACATAGTCAAAGAGATACACATGACAACCTCTAAATCTATGTATTGCAATCCAAAATGTGCAAGAGAAAGGAAGGAGAGAGAGAGAGAGAGAGAGAGAGAGAGAGAGAGAGAGAGAGAGAGAGAGAAGAAAGATAAAGAACCTGCTATAGAGGGCAGACTATGGGAGGGAGGAGGGAACTGGGGACATTGGTTGTGGGAAATGGGCACTGGTGGGTGCTGGAACACTGTATGACGGAAACCCAAACATGAACATCTATGTAATAGTATATCTCATGGTGGTATAATAAAATATTAATACAAAATAAATAAAATGGTTACCAATAAAAAAAATTTTTTTTTCCTGAACACAAAGAGGCCAAGTCAGAGTTAAACATACATAGTCTACTAAAGAATCTAGTAAAACAGTTACCTGATATAAGTGTGTATGCCTTTCTAAAATTTTTGTCCAGAATTGCAGAAGAGAGACCAAAGTATTCTAGTTCTCTGCGCTTTTGCCGGTCATCATAAAATGAATAATATTCCAACGAAGAATCCACAAGTAACTCAGCTTCCTGAAATCGGGATAGGTCGCATAACGTGTATATTGCCTTCAAGAGAAGGTTCCACCAATCATCTTTTGTCAAAACACTTGTAAGCACAGCAAATATGGCTAAAATGAGACCAATAAAAATCAGTCAAGACACTGAATTTCCTGAAAATGTAGTAATAGTTTTTTTTTTAACTTTTTTTTTCCTTTTTCTTTTCACATGTTCAGTTTTAAGGTTAATTCAGTAACCTGATTCTACGGTCTCAAATGCCCCGCATTCTTATGACAATAACAAGAAATGGTAGGTGCTTATTTATATCCCTTCCATCACCCTCCTGCTCTTCCTGCCTAGCAATCTGTGGCCCCAAGTGATTTTCATTCCTCTAAGCAGTCCAGCTACCTCGCTTTTCAGTGCTAGATAGGAAGTTACAAGAACCGCCAGGGCAGGATTTTCTGATTGAGGTCAGATACAAGATTCTACACGTGTAAAGCATTCAAATATTTGTTCAGCAAAGAACCTGAAACTCATGCTTTGAGAAGAAAATTGCTCATGATATTTTTATAACCTTTATTTTTTTCTTAGATTCAGAATTCTTTTTAACAATGTTCTCTCTCTTATATGTCTGTTAGAAGTTTCTCTTTTAAACCCCTTGAAAAACTGTCACAAGCTACAAAAAGGTTTGTTTTTGGCTTTTTGGGTCGTATCTGGCAATGCTCATGGATTACTCCCGGCTCTGCACTCAGGAATCATGCCTCGCAGTGCTCTGGGGACCATATGGGATACAGGGGATTGAACCCCCTACACACTGTATTACTACTGCTCTGGCCCCTACCGAAAGTTTTTAATAGTTTTTGTTTGACCCAAGGTATCTTTGGGAATAAAGCCTAAGTAACTAGTCAAACATCTTCATAAAGAAGCTTGCTTCAGTATTTTTTTTATAGAAGTAACCACATTAACAAATCAGTAAGGGTATAACTAAAAAATTATGGAACTGGGGCTGGTGAGATAGAGCAGGAATTAGGTGCTTTGCATGCAGCCAAACCTGGGTTGATTCCTGGCACTGCATATTGTCCCCCAAGCACAGTCAGGAGTGACCATGGGGCACAGCATCAGGAATAAGGTCTGAGCACTGCTGGGTGTGGCTCAAAACCCTGTTGCCTCCTTTGTGAAAATGCTATCTAGTGGATTATTACACATTCCTTCCATACAGTAGCTGTAAAGAGCAAGCAACATGAGAAAATGCAAACAAGAAAGCTAGAGCACAAAACGCACAATGAAAACTTTGCTCATTCTATCCTGGTGTACCAGTATAATGTTCTCAGTACCCATGATGAAATTAAGCAACAACAAAACCTTGAGTCTGAGAGAAAAAAACAAAACAGTGAACCTGAAATGAGGAAAAGCAATACAAAAATAGGCAGGAGTCTATATAGATATTAAAATGCTGCACTTAAGGAAATATATGCAATGCAAGTTGAAGAGGCCAAAGCCATTGGGATGAAGTCAGAATCAATGAACTGGGAAAAGGGTCTGACTCAGAGGCACTTAGAATTACAGCTACCCTTGCTCCCTTCCTGACACTCTTGGATATTTTACCTTTAAATCAAAAAATAAAAATGTTGGGGCTAAAAGATAATAGAAAGGATAGGGCACTTGCCTTACATACAGCTGACCCAGGTTCAGCCCCTGACATCTCATATGGCCATCCCAAGAACAGCCAGGAGGGTTTCCTGAGTGTAGAACCAGAAGTAATCCCTGAACATCACTGGGTGTGGCTCCAAAACAAAAAATATAAACACCCTCCACCCCCAATCCCAATAAATAGAGTTGGGAAGAAAGTACAGGGGTTGGGGAATATGCCTTTGCATTCATGGAAAATGGTTTGATCCCCAGTATATACCACAAGGTCAACCAAGCATCAACCAGGTGTAGCCCTGGAGACCCCCAACATCGCTGGATGTGTCCTTAGTGGTCCCCCGCACCGCAGCAGTCTGAGCAGTTCTGAATCCTTGAGCTCTAACATTCAACAGTCCAATTGGCCAAGAATCATAGGGAGAATCCCCCAGTCCCCCTCTGCACATGCCCCCAGCGCATTTCAGTATTAGCATGGAATCCTTTCTTCCTCTTCGGCCCTCACTCTTGTGCCCTGCATTCCTCACCTGCATCTACTCCTTCCTTCTTTCCTTGCTTTCTCATCTAACTCCATTCCTTCATGTATCCATCTCTTTCCCATCCCCACCAAATGAGTAATTATACTTAACTGTACTTGAAAATGTCATTTTTAATTAGATTATGTCAGATGTTGGTTTCAGAATACCAGAATACCAAGATTGAACGCATAGTCTCACACATCCAGGCATGTGTCTACCACTGAACGACATCAAGTATCTTGTTAAGATTCAACCAGTATTTATATCGAAAATGGAAGCAAATACCTTTTGCATCACAATTAGCTGCCTCCTGGTCATTGTTGTCTGATATTTTGTCTCTTGACACTTTAACAAGGTAGAGATGCCTTTCTCCAGATTTGGAACTTGATATCAGGCAAACTTGGGCTCTATTCATTGCTACCTGAATTAAAGATATAGTTTAATTGAATATCAAACTTTAGCCATTCATTAGACGTTACAGGTAGCAAATTATAGTTTCTAATATATTAGGTCTTAATTATTGTGAGAAATTATAAAGTAAATGTTCTTATATTTGATTTCCAAAAAAAACTTGTGTAAGAAAACAGAACATTTTTTTAGAAGAAAATCTACAGGCCACAGGTAGTACAATTTTATCTGAAATCTCTTTTATGAATAAACTAAATTATTGTTTATACCTAAAAGTAGCATGTATAGACTTAACTTTTTCTTAGTAAAGCGATTTGGGCGCGATATTCAATTTACTAGGGAAAAAAACAATTCATGTTAACTTATAGCAAATCCAAAAGTGCATACTTGAGTACTTCCCTGAAAAGTCACTCTTAGAACATCATCTTTAGAAATTACCATTACAAAGTGAAGAATTTTGGTACAACGTATGATTTACAGGACTAATAACCCATAATACCAGTAACTGATACCAGTTACAGTTCTCACTTTCCTAAATATTTATTAGCACAGATTTCATGTCACTTAGTCTATGTCCAGGGAATGTTCAATTATATATTATTACTCTCTAAGTCTTTCATATTTATCTGATTTTTAAACTTTAAGAAATTTTGAGTTTTAAGAGTAAAATAGTTGTAAATTATACTTATTATAAATTAAAAAGGAGTTGTAATCTATTTTATAATTAACATTACACATTTCAAAAGTCAGCAAGGCTATTATAAAAAAAAGCATCACCCACCTTTAAAAGCATGGCTAACATGGTAAGTAAGGCGTCCACATAGCCATGCATTTTGCCTTGTGAATACAACAGAGTAGAGCGATGAAGCAGTAACTTCAATTCCTAAATAAAGAAGCACAGGAAGTGATGAAACAGTCACTTCAATTCCTAAGTAAATAAGCACATAATCATAGCACATTTCCTTTGCTGTTCTGTTTTCTTACATAAGTTTTTTTTTGGAAATCAAATATAAGAACATTTACTTTATAATTTCTCACAAGAATTAAGACCTAATTTATTAGAAACTATAATTTTCTACCTGTAACGTCTAATGAATAGCTAAATTTTGATATTCAAATTAATTTTCCCAACACTACATTAATACACTAAAACTTGATATATGTTGCAGCCATCCCTAATTAAGAACATTTAAAAACTTCCCCCACCGTGAAAAAGGGACTCTCATCCACTGTTGGTGGGAGTGCCGAATGGTCCAGCCCTTTTGGAAAACAATATGGGCATTCCTCCAAAAACTAGATATTGAGCTCCCATTTGATCCAGCAATAGCACTCCTGGGAATGTACCCAAGAGACCGAAAAAACACATAGCAGAAACACTATCTGTACTTCTTTATTCATCTCTGCGCTATTCACTATAGCTAGAATCTGGAAACAACCTAAATGCCCGAGAACAGAGGACTGGCTAAAGAAACTGTGGTTCATCTACACTATGGAATACTATGCAGCTATCAGAAAAGACGAAATTATGAAATTTACCTGCAAATGGATAGACATGGAGACTATCATGCTGAGTGAAATTAGTCAGAAGGAAAAGGACAGATATAGAATAACTGCATTCATTAAGAGGATATAGATACCATTGTTTAACTGAGTGTGGGCAATGGTAATGTCAGACTAAAACTCACCATTGAATATACACAAAGAGATTTAAGTGATAAACTCTAAATATCTGCAGGGCTAGCCACAATGTGTAAAAGAAGAGGGAGAGAAATGCAGAGACAGAGAGAGAGACAGAGAGAGAAAGAGAGGAAAGCGGGGTTACCTGCTATTGAGGCAGCCTGGGGGTGGGTGGGCAGGGGTGGGGGTACATTGGTGGTGGAAATGGGGCACTGGTGGAGGGATGGGTGCTGGAATACTGTATTACCAAGAACCAATTATGAACACCTTTGTAATTGTATGTCTCACGGTGGTATAATAAAAAATTAAAACAAAAAAAAACTTCCCCCACCAAGATGGTGTAATTCTTTTCCATGGCCCACCTGCTGTGCTGCATTGGCATCCTGTGCTAAAGTATCAGGATCATACATTGGTTCCAGAGCTTCCAGAGCTTTCTCAGGACGGCCCAACTGCTGCTGAAGAGTAGAGAGTGAAATCCTTGCATCCAAGTGAAGGGGGCCAAATCAACCACTTTGGCATAGCTTTCAGCAGCACGGTCCATATAGCCTAATGCCTTTAAACATTCTAAAATGATGTTAAAATAAAGCATAAATAATTACTACAAACTTTAAGCTGGCTATTTTTTTCTGCTTTTAAGAAATATTATAACAGTATCTCTAGAATTTCAAAACTATCAATTGCTCTACCTAATGCAAATTGTTATAAAGATATAATCAGTATATTCAAACTTTTTTGTTTTGGGACCACTCCCAGCAGTAATTAGTGCTTACTCTTGGCTCTGTGCTCAGGGATCATTCTGGCAGGGCTCAGGGCACCATACAGAGTGCAGGAAATAGACCCCGGACATCTGCAAGCAAGGCAAGCACCCGCCCCGCATTCTATTGCTCTGACACCAATCTTAATCATTGAGCGTCCTCTTTGGTATTTGTGTAGTATGTCCCCCAAATATTCCAAGCTTCTTTAGTAATATAACAATTTCTGAAGTTATATTTTAAGATTAGAACTTTCTGCCATCATGCATTAAGCAAAAATAATCAAATTTTTAAATACCTGTGATAATGATTCAACAGAAAACTATTAAGATGTTCTGATTTTCATTTATTTTCTTAAGAAATTAATTTTTCTTAAGCTGTTTTTTACTTCTAAATGACTGATTTCACACCTGAGTTGACTTTAATACAATGAAATGACAGATGAAACACTATCTTTAACTATATGAAACTTTATCTTGTGGATCAAAGAAGGTATTTTTCCCTCAAAACAGCACAGTAGATAGAAATCTTCAAAATTCTTCAAGGAATTATATACCACCTCTGATAATTACCAATAACAAAGGTCTAGGTTAAGACAGGTGAAATAAAGATATTTATAAAATGTTTAACAGGTCCTTTATTTCTGCACCATTATGTAAATCATTTTGCTAAAGCATTTGAGACTTAAATCACCTACTGGTGGACCAATTTAAAATAATGACTCTTTAAAATCTACCCTGAAACCAGAAATATTTTCACTAGGCCATAAATGTAGTTGAAAAATGTGGTGGCCACAAAATAGAACAGCAGGTAGGGTGTTTGCCTTGCACGCAGATGTACAGGCTTGGATCCCGGCATCCCATATGGACCCTGAGCACCACCAGGAGTAATTCTTGAGTGCAGAATTGGGAGTAACCCCTGAACATTGCCAGGTGGGACACAAAAAATGCCACTGTAGTCTTTGTTCAGATAACATTGGTTACAACTATAAATGTTCCTATATTTGGAGGGTACAGTACTGCCACAACATGCCTGCCACCAAAGTCACAATATCCCCTCTCCGAAGTGGAACAGGAGTATTTTATAATTACAAAACGTCCCCTTCCTACAAAAGAAGTATTACCTGCATGCCGGAGCCAAACCACTGCGAGATTGTATCTTTCGGAGCAGACTAACGCACTGAGAAGGGGAAGTGCAGCACTATATTCACCAACATCCAGAAAAGCTTCAGCAACGTCTAGATAGAGGTCGCCCATATCTTCAGGGTTCTGTTCCACCAGTGTGGTCAAGAGAGGCTAGATGCCAAAGAGAAGCATCAAGTCAAAGCTTTCACTACAAACTGCACATCTGTCTACATTTCTTTGAAAAAAAATACATACCAGTTATCTGACTCAGTCTAAAAAGAAGCATGGCTTACTAAAATCAGCTTTAAATAATCACTGTCCTATTCATTTGTGTCTCTACTGAACTCACTGTTCACACACTCAATCGTCATTTCTGAGGCCCTTTTTAAAAGCAGGAATTGCAGGTCTTAAACAGCTCTGATCTTCTGCTTCCTCAGATGCTCGGGAGCCAACAGAGCTATACCCAGCAGCGGGTGGAGATCTGGGACTGAACTCAGCGCCTTGCACATGCTTCGCTTGTGCTCTACCACTTGGCTCTTCTCCTTAACCCTCACAGAGGACTTTTCTGGCCACTTTTAAATCTTGTTATTATAGTTTTAGTAACACGGTTCCAACAGTGTTAATTTACTGCACTGATGAGGAAAGTTACTGCACCCCACCACCACCCAGGAGCCTAAGGCCCTCCACAGTCATTATGCGTCTTTGAGCAGGATCTTCAGTCTCCCTGTCTCCCCAATTCCCCACTGCTTGGTAACCAGCTTTGTAATAAAGAACTAAGAGTCTGTTATTGGTCCAAACTTTTTATTCCCTCTTCTGTCTCTGTATCCACAAATGAGTGTGATCATCCAGAGTTTGTTCTACTTCTAACTTCTTTAAGTTAATATGGTTTCCGGTTCCATCCAAACTGCAGCAAACTACACAACTGCATCTTTTCTTATCGCCATTTAATATTCCAGACATATATACATATACCACAACTTCATTATCCATTCATCTTTTATTGGAAATCTGGGTTGCTTCCATAGCCTGACACAGGCATACATATATACTTACACGCATTTTCAAATTAATGTTTCAAAAGGCAAAAGCCAAAGAGATTCCTTAAAGCAACAAGACAGTAGTCTCAATACAAGGGAAATAACACTAAGACTTCTCAACCAAAACTCTAAACGCAAGAAGAGACTGCAATGATATATTCAACGTACTGAGTGGGAAGTCCTGCAGCAGGAGTCCTCCACCCTGGAGGCTCTCAGATATGAGTGATAAAACATTTTAAATTAAAAATCCTTCGACTCCCAATATTCTCTGTTTCCGGTTTTTCTCCAGAGCACAATAGCCAACTAATTTACATTTTATTTATTTACTTAACATTTATATAATCCCACTAGAAGAGAAGATACATGAGAGAAGAAAATTATACATTTTATTTAATACCTTACTTGTAGATCTACAAAGGAGAAGTCGGATAGATCTTTCTTATTCAATGAAACACATGGTCAGAAGTCAGAAAAAAGAGAACAGCTATCAAAATTATTACTAACAGTTTAAAAGACACCACCTCAAATATGGTCTCTGGAAAGAGGATCATTTTAGAAGAAAATTATTGAGTCATACTTCAAACTCTTTTTGCCTTTATTCATACAAAAATTATTTGATGCTTACTGTGACTTCGTAATTAGTAAGAAATGTGAAAAGCAATTCCGTTAAGAAACAAGGCAGATTTCATCTGAAGTATCTTAAGTATACAAATTTTAGGTGTGGGGTGAGGCAAACCAGCCATGATCAGGGATCACGTGGTATTGAGTACTGAAACCGGGACTTTCACATGCCAAGTATGCGCTGCAGCCTTTTGAGCCATCTCTCCAGCCCCTGAGTACAAACCTTAAAGTTACTTACATTAAGTGGTTCTAGGATGTTGAGATGTACAAGGCAGACCATCAACTTCACTGTGATATCTATTGGCACACCATCAGGTATAGTGCAGGTAACAATCTCATCAGCTATAGAATAGACAACACAGGCTAATATCAAGCTTAAACATAGGGAAAATGAAGCAAACTATCTTCCAAATAAGATCTCATTTATTTACTTCACTCTAAGTACAAGTCTCATAACCAATTTTAAGTTTGGCCAACTCTATCCTCGGGTTCTTAGTCTTCCTTCAGCCTGTCTTTTGTAGCAATTGTGCTTTACCACCGTCTCCTAATCTTATTCACTATTCCGAACCTAAAGAAACTCATACCCCTTACATCAAAGCTACTGAGAACTAAAAAGACAAAAACAGGCCCAGAAAATACACATGATGCTCTTTCTTCCTGAATTCAATAGCCGCTTGTCTGTCTTCAGTGCAAACCGGATTCGAAAATACAATACTGGGAATTTTTTGTCTGCTTTTTGTAGCAGTCTCGCCAGCAGTACTGAGGGTCTGCTCGCCCCTCCTGGTCAGTGGTGCAAGACGACCTGATAAAAGTAGGGCTGACAACGCAGTACTACTCACTTCCTCCATATCAACAAAGACCAACCTACTAGACTCAAGCCTATGTCCATACAATTTCTTCTGTGGACAATAGCTATGCTAAACCTATTAGACACACAATGTGAATAAACGTATTAATACAAAATTTGATTTCAGATCAAGTCACAAAGTAAAACTCAACTTTATGTTGAAAATAATACATAAGCCCCAAACCATGTAACTGGGGAAGATTGAAATAAAAAAAGCAAACAGCAGTCAAAATACAAACAAAAATAAAGTAGAAGTCATAAACTCACTACTAAACAAAGAATAATTATGGTCAATTATATTTTAAAGGCAAAAAGGCACTGAGAGTTTTAGGGATACCCAAAGCGCATGTAGAAACCAATTCAGCCATAAATATTGACCTTGAGTCAACATTTAATGGTTATTTTACAATGTTACAGATAGCGTACACTATAACCCAACAGCCAAAATAATGTGTATTAACTTAACAATTAATAGCAGTCAGTATCTTATATAAACTTTGCTTTTTGACCACTAATACTTTCAAAAATTCAATTTTCTACTTACACAATCCAAAATTTTATTTGTTAAAAATCAAAGGCTTTAGTAATACACTTAATTTTATAGCTATTTAACAGCCTACAATGGATTGCGCTGTGAGTAAATTAAGAAGATAGTCCTAGAGACTAGAAAGAAAATGTTTTTACCAATAATACTTAGTTCAGTTAAAAGTCTGAAAGCTTTAGGAGCCAGAGAATAAAAAGTGAGAAGGGAAATAGGAAATATAATAAAAATGAAGAATGACAATTCTTTTTATATAATAACTGGAAAAGGCACTGATAAATCAAATGACTTATGACATCATAATGAAAGGATCATTATGAAAACAACCATTTTTGCTCACTTTGGAAGTCTTTTAATCTGTCATCTTTTTCTTCAGTTACTCCATAAACTTTTAAGACATAAATTTTTTTGATGCACTTCTATTGTATATACTAAAGAAAAATATCAATACTTAAAACTGAGATATCTCAGATTTACATTAACTGCTCCATTTTTTTTTTTTTTTTTTTTTGCTTTTTGGGTCACACCCGGCGATGCTCAGGGGTCACTCCTGGCTCTGCACTCAGGAATTACTCCTGGCGGTGCTCGGGGACCATATGGGATGCCGGGATCGAACCCAGGCCGGCACAGGCCGGCCGCATGCAAGGCAAACACCCTACCCACTGGGCTATCGCTCCGGCCCCTCCCTTATTTTTGATATATTAAATGAAATTACTATTATTTGCACTAAAATTTGAATATAATCTCGTATTTAACATTTTTTGAAATAAAGGTAGTAATAATATCCAACCCAAATATATTTTAGACGATCTGAACAGAAATTATCACTGCAAATAACAATTTGAGACTCAAAACTCTAATCTAACCTAGATCCAAGAAAAGCATCTGAAATCGGCAAACGTAATTGCCTGTTTTGGTGCCCTAAGCCGTGCAATCAGACCATTACAATTCCGAGGCTTTCCTCTACCCATTCCTCCTGTACAATCACTTGACAATTCCCAACTAACGCTCTCTATTTGATTCTGTCATATCAAGCAGAATTCCCAGGCTGAAACCTCATCCTGAAATATCTTCCTCAGAGGGTCTGAATCTAGATACTAGCACTGTCCTCCTCTAATCTTTAGGTTTTCAAACAATGGAAGGCAGGAAGATTTATTTCTAATCTCTATGTGAATGTTTAAATTGAAACAATATATTCAGAAAGAGTACTTCTAGTAATTTTAGAAAAGAAAATTGGTTTAGATTTAAAGATCTCTCATAACATATGTGTTAGCAATCCATTCTTCTTTTTTATACAGCACTAAAACAACCCTGAGTTCATGACAAATGCCAAGTTCAGCTGGACTTACTGACAAGTCAAAGGCTCTGTAAATGATTTTCTCAAAGGTAAATATTTGTGCGTGACTACTCACAGGAAAAAGAAATCTCACTGAAGAAAAAGTGCTTCTGAGAAACTTGTTAAAAGAACACTACCAACTTTAGCATGCCACAATATGAATAAGGGAGGATTACATATGCTCGCCTAGGCTGAGAAACTACCTTTATTTTCCGCTAGAAAGCCTTCTTCTGGAGATTGTTTTTCCAGCACAATACCAGAGAAGTCTGTAATTACCTAAAAAAAGAGGGGAAATAAAGAAAATAAAGTAAGAAGTACATATGAAAGCCTTAGATTTAAATTGCAAATTTAACCCAGAACAGAAACAAACCATAAAATTAATAACTGCTAATTTTCTGATTAACATTTAAGAAGACAGAGCGGTAGAGAGGAAGAAAAGCACTTTCCCACTAATTGTATGCTCGCACGGCAGAGCCTGGCAAGCTACCTGTGTCGTATTTGATATGCCAGATTCCAGTAACAATTATAGACCTCATTCCCATGACCTGATGGAATGGATTGAGGCTCTTTATGTTCCTGGAGCAAGCAGATGCCCTTGGGCTTTACTTGCATGAGACAGGACATATGGAGATGTTATGGACATATGGACATATGGACATATGGTGCCAGCTCGAGCAAATCAATGATGAACGGGTAGACAGTGAGACAGTGAATTCAAATAATCTTTACAACATATAAATAGGTTATAAATTGCCAGGTTTTAAAAACAAAATGCCACTGTGAAACAGTATATTTTCTTGTTTTTGTTTTGGGGCCACGCCCAGTAGTACCCAGGGATCAATCCTGGCCAGGCTCAAGGGACTATATGGGGTGCCAAGAATCGAACCTGGGTCTGCTGCATGCAAGGAAAGTGTCTATCAGCTATACTATTTCTCCAGTCCCTACACTGGCATTTTGTATCATATTAACTAATGTTTAAAGAAATATAGTTCCTATGCATAAAATTTCCCCAACAACTTGGGCATTGAATAAAGCAGCTTAGTCAGCTACCCTAAAGCAAAGACATTTCTTTCATTGTGGCAGCTATGCTTTGTATTTCATAGAATTAATATAGACTCTAGAAATGCTGTCAAAGACTTTAAAGAATTTAGCATAAAGTTGGGGCGGAGCAATAGCCCAGTGGGTAGGGCGTTTGCCTTGCAAGCGGCTAGCCCATGCTGGCCTGGGTTCGATTCCTGGCATCCCATATGGTCCCCGTGCATCGCCAGGAGTAAATCCTGAGTGCAGAGCCAGGAGAAACCCCTGAGCATTGCCGGGTGTGACCCAAAAAGCAAAAAAAAAAAAAAAAAAAGAATTAGCATAAAGTAATATATAGAAATCAATGAGAATTTTAATTTTTGATAATTTCTAGAACAAAGAAACATGTTCAAAACCTATGAACATTCTTACCTCCAAAGCTTTGTCATATTGTTTGTTAGAAATGTATAGCTCAGCTGCTATGTTAACATCTTCCTTGGAGACTAGGCCCTGGTGTTTAGAGAAAGCTTCTTCAATTATGTTAATAGCTGAAGTAACATCATTCGCCGTAATAACTCCTAAAAAATAAATTGCAAAATGAATGAGTGCTTATTTAATTCAGATTTCAAAATTCATTTCCATGCTTAAGCTTGTGATTAGAATAATTTTTTTAATTTGGGAAGAGAGAGTGGGGCTGCAACTGTTTGTCGCTGTGTGAAGGCAGACTTTGCGTGTATGAGCCCCTAAGTATGCTCCTCTGTACGGTGGGTGGGAGGGTAGAAGTGGAGAGAGATGAACTAAAATTCAGTTTGGACTAGAGGAATGGCACAGCACCTTAGAGTCGCAGTACAGCAAGCATACACAAGTGCCTAAATCCCTGGGTCCACACGCAGCCCTAACAACCTACTGCCCACGATTCTCAGGGCCAGAGGTGACTTCCTGCTATCCCACAGCCATATGTAAGCTCCACAAAGAGGAGCATGAACCCTAGAGACCACTGAAGCCACAAACCTTGCAAGCTCCACGTCAGGAACTGCAACCCTGGCAAGCATGGTGTGAGCACCACCAAAGCCCTGGCAAGCACTACAGTCACAACCTGTGTCCTAACTAAACAGTATGATTCCGGTATTCAGTACCTAACTAAGGGAGCGCAAGCTTTGTAAGCATCACAGCCAAGCACGCGAGCACCACAACCTGAGGCATAACCCTGGCAAGAACCACAGCTAAAAATGCCAGCACCGTGATCAGGTCTGTGTGCAAGCCCCAGCCATCATCATAAAATTAATAAGGTAGAAAAGTGGGACGGTGGGAGGAAATGAAAAGTAGCAAGAGAGAAGTTCATCAGAAATGATCCCGAGGAAACTGAGAAGCGTTTCACTCTCCAAACCTACCTCCACCAACCGGCTCACCGCCTCTGTAACGCAACGCCAGCACTCTTCTCTCAGCAAGCCTATGAAGTACTGCCCTGCCGGACTTTCAGTCTCCGAACCTTTCCTGTCCTCACTCGTCTTCTCCATGGTCCCACATTATAATCACTACCACACACATCTCCTCAATTCTCCTTCCCTTATCTCCCTTTAAGAAAAGTCAACTGATTGATAAAACCTGTTCCTGGATAATTCATAAGAGTCTACCCTTCCCACCACCTGGCTCAGCTATCCATACTAACTACAGAGTTACCTTAGAATAGAAAGTATACCACAAGACATTATTTAGCCTACTTCGCTTTCCGCACAAGCAGACATATGACAAGTATGAGAGAAGTAAATGCAGTAGGGCATATATTTAAACAAAAAAACAGAATGTGTTGGGCTGGAGAGAGTACAGTGCATAGGGCACTTGCCTTGTATGCGGCCGACCAGGGTTTGCTCCCCAGCATATCAGGTGATCCGGCGAGCACCCACAGGAGTAATTCCTGAGTCCAGAGTCAGGAGTAACCCCTGAGCATCGCTAGGTGTGAACCCCAAACCAAAAATTTTTTAAAAATTTAAATATAAAAGCACTATGGCCAAAGTAATAGTATAGCAGATAGGGCATTTGCCTTGCATGCAACAAACCTGGGATCAATCCCTGGCATCCCATCTGATCCCCAGAGCACTGACAGAAGTAATTCCTAAGTGCAGAGCCAGGAGTAACCCCTGAGTATTGCTGGGTGTGGCCCAAAACCCCACTATATTGAGAAATATATAATGCATTAGTTTATACTAACTATAAAAAGAAAAAATTTGTCTTAAAATGTTAATATTGGCTAAGGTAACAAAGATTATAAGAGATACCAGATCACAAGCATTTCATTAACACATCTTCAATAAATAAATCAAAACCAACATTATAAATGTACATTACGGTAACTAACCGTACATAACGGTAAACCTGGGACTTAATTTTCCTTTCAGAACATGTCCCTTCTAAGGCTTATGAGAATTTGAAAGACAGTATAAGCATTTTTTTTCAAAGCAATTACACTTGACTTGGAAACAAAGAGAAAGTTTAAAAAAAAATGAAACTTCACGTCAGGGATGAGGCACAGCAAAGCACATGCCTTCAGGCATAAGGCCGGGCTCAATACCTAGCACTGGAGGAGGGAGGAGGGAGGAAGTGAGGGAGGGAAGAGGAGAGGAAGGAAGGAAAAAAAGGAAGGAAATCTCTAAATTTAAGAAAATAATATATTTTCTATTAAAGCACTTTCTTGACTGCAGTAAAAACTACACAAACATAATTTCCGAACTTACTTTGCCATTTCTCTAGCTAACTGCATAAAACGTTCTCCATCAGTGGGAGCCAAAAGGTTTAAAGTTCGCCTATAACCATCCATTGCCATTTTATGATCTCCCATCTGTTCATAAAGGCTTGATCGCTCCCACAGAAAATGGACATTAGTAGGTTCAGATTTAAGAGCTAGGAGAAAAAAAGGGAATATAAATTATGAATTGATCACCAAGAGGGGTTCATGCTGTCTGGGTATGACCTATTTTTTTTTAAGAGAATGCAATACACACTTTAATTCTTCAATGGAACCAAGTGAATTAAATCCATCTTCACAAGAACTCTGAACTAGGCTGGATCCAGTATCAGACATGCTCTGAATCTTCATTATTAGTCTTTATCTGGTTAATCCTCTGAGTAGCTAACACTCAAAAAACATCTTAGAATTATCATTAATTTGGTGGAAAACTAAAATTACTATTTGTCTACCAACTTTAATGATGCATTAATTCACAGTATAAATACAATTACTAATAATCAACAGAGAGGGACCATAAATAAATGACAGGTATAATAAAATATGTCTTTCAGCTTAACCAATATACCTCAGAGTATCAAGCACAATTACCAAAAAGAAAACAAACCTATTATATGTAACTTTTTTGTCAAATATGGTAAAAATATTTTAATTACCTTTTGTATAGCAAAATATAGCTTGCTTGATATTGTCTTGTTCCATAGACATTTCTGCCAATCTAACCCATTTTTCTGTGTCACTGGGATTTAAATGTGCAGCAATCAACTCAAATTGCAGTGATTTTTCCATGTCACCTTGGTCCTCATAGAGCACAGCAAGCGTAGAGAAGGGCTCATAAGCCAGAGGCGCTGTAACGGATTAAAAAAACACATTCTACCGATTTAGAAACGAGGCTGAGCTAAAGTCAACGGCATAACTCAAACATGGATTCAATTGCTTTATACTCTAACTCTAGCAAAGCAATACAAATACAAACACGATACAAATACAATACAAAGTGCCCAGGGATCAAATACAAAGCAATACAAACATGTGACATTTAGAAAAGACACTAGACTACATATACTTTTTCAATTTGAGATTCACATGTTTTTGGGCACTTTAAAAAGCACTTTGGGCACTTTTGCCAAAGTGAAAGTATTATTGATGAAAAACAAAACCCTACTCTTTACCATGTCCCCTTTACAAAAATTCCCCTTTGCTAAGTCTACCCATGGATGGATAACAGCAAATTGAACCTAACGAGCACCAGTCACATCAGTGGGGCTAATGCTTCATGACTGAAGTATGAAATAAAAGGGCAGAGGTTACCAAAGCAAGAAATTAAGTGAATTTGACAAAATTCCATGTCTGAAACAATGTGCGAAAATGAAGCTCTTAGATTATGATATATTTTTAAAAAGTAATTGTTAAAAATTATAAACTGAAATATAGAAGCAGGTAAGACTGGAAAATAGGAGCTAAGCAAAACATCCCAAAGAAAAAGTTAATTTTACTTCTGAAGAGGTTAAAAAAAAAAGGGACTAACCCAAGAAAGTACTCTATTTTATATTCTATATTTGGAAATGAATGCCTTTAAAATGCTGACAGGATAACTTAGAAGTTCAGTAATTAAAACTTCCCAAATTGTTATGTATGGTATCATCTGGTAACATAGTACAAAAGCTTATACATCTAAGTACATATGAATCACATGTTACTGGTTACAATCACCTCTGAAGATATCGTTCATCTGCCCAAAACTTGGGAGAGTAAAAGAAGATAAGCATAAATTATGTCACTTATCAAAAGGACTGGCTTAAATCGATCTGCTTGATTAGAAAATGGACAAGGGGGACTGGAGCAATAGTTCGGTGGGTAGGGCATTCGGCTTGCAGGCCAAATCCGACCCAGGTTTGATCCCTGGCATCGCATACAGCTCCCGGCACATCTCCAGGAGTAATTCCTGAGAGCAGAGCCTGGAGTAACTCCTGAGCATTGCCAGGTGTGACCCAAAAAAAAGCAAAGAAAAAAAAAAAAAGAAAAGAAAGAAAAGCAAAAAAGAAAACTCCAAGTGATTTTAACAATAGATATCTGCTATATTTAAAAGGATTGGCTGGGGAGGCCGGAGCAATAGCACAGTGGGAAGGGGAGGGGGTTGGCCTTGCACACGACCAACCTGGGTTTGATCCCGGCATCCCATAGGGTTCCCAGAGCTCCGCAAGGAGTAATTCCCTGAGTGTAGAGCCAGGAGCAACCCCTGAGCCTTGCTGGGTGTGACCCCCCAAAAAAAAAGAATAAATGAATGAATAAATAAATAAAAAGATGGGCTGGGGAGACAGCTCAAGTGGTGGAGCGCCTGCCTGCAGTGTGGAAGCTTGCAATGTGCTCAAGACTGAGCACCTGAGCGCAGCCTCTGGTACCACATGGCCTCTAAGCATCACCAGGGGTGACCCCAAAAAGATTTAAAACAAGAAGACACACATGGGGGCAGTACAGTCAGTAGGGCATTCACCTTGCATGCAGCCAGCCCAGGTTTGATCCCTGGCATTCCATGCAGTTCCCTTGAGCCCCGCCAGAAGTAATTCCTGAGCGCAGAGCCAGGAGCAACCCCTGAGCATCGACAGGTGTGACCCAAAAAAGCCAAAACAAAACAAAAGACAGACACTACAAAAAATTTAACTTCTTGGGATAAACCATTTGGAACAGAAAGAAAGAAAAGCAAATGAGGAGCAGATGTGGAGTCAGTGGCAGAGCACAGGCTCTGTACATGTGATGCTCTGGGACGATGCAGCACCACAAGCTCCCCAAACACTGCTGAATATGCTCCCTCAAGGAACTATAGAAACAAGCAAACAAAAATAGATACAGTCTAAAGAGTTTGGTAAATATCAAAGATAATTTGATTTCTATTTCCTTGGTAACAATTCCTACTACTTAAAGAAAGAAGGCAATCACTGTTGTCACAACTGTTTCCTAGAGAGCAATTTAGTGCTTCTCCATTTGTTGGAAAAGTCAGATGACTAAACTATCATCAATAATTCACACAGGAAATACCTTGTCTTATAATTTCCATGCACATCAGTATCGCCTCTTCGTGTTCTCCTCGAGCAAAGCGAATGTTGGCTTCACCCATGAGACCTCTCAGAGCTCTGGGTAGTTTACTCCGAGGTCTTTTTTCCTTTGCAGATAAAAAAATAACATTTAGATGAAACTATAGTAATGTCTTACATTTTAGTTTCAAGCACATAAATATGGGCCATAATGATACTGAGATTTTTCACCTTCTATATTCAGAATTAAGGACTAAATGGCTGCAATTTTAGCACTATAATTTGGATTTTCAATTTTAGCATTTGTAACTCAGGAAAAAAATATCTAAAGCTCAATTGTAAGAAAACAGAAATTATTTTACAAAACTCTCCCAAAAAGAGCACCTCAGATGTTAAAAAATAAAACTCCTATCGTACAAAGCTCAAAGCATAGGAGGGGGATAAATGAAACAATAAAAAGAAAGAATCTTGGGGCTGGAGCGATAGCCCAGCAGGTAGGGCGTTGCCTTGCAGCGGCTGGCCCATGCCAGCCCAGGTTTGATCCCCGGCATCCCATATGGTCCCCGAGCACCGCCAGGAGTAATTCCTGAGTGCAGAGCCAGGAGAAACCCCTTGAGCATTGCCGGGTATGACCCAAAAAGAAAAAAAAAAGAAAAAAAAGAAAGAATCCTACTAAAAAGGGCCAGGATGTGGTTCAGTGCTAAATCACCTGATGCTGATGCATGGGACCCTGGGGTCTGATCCTTGCTAGTGTACCCCGTCACCCCCCAGCACACCGAAATAAAGTTATAATACAAATACAGTAATAATACAACTATAGTAAAATTTGGCATATGTAATAATTAAGGTTTATACTAAGTAAATCTCTAAAATGAGTCATAAGAAACTAATAACAGAAATGTTTCATGGCATTTCCTTATGGCTTAATTTCTTTTTTAGTTTTTTTTTTTATTTTCAATCAGAAATTTTCTTAATAGCTATCACTTTTTATGTTGTTTATGTATATACAAAAAGAAACAACAATTTACTTTCATCATTTTCTTGGTTTCACGATTGAGAACCATCTCTAGCACAAATACATCGCCAGCGGTGGGTTGCTCAGGTGTTTCTTCCTCCCTCCTCCTCCTCTTCTTCCTCTTCATCCTCATCTTCTTCATTCTCTCCAAGCATGGAAGCAAAGACCTTGTGAACTGACTTACTGACGCCATCTGATGTTTCTCCTGAAGAGACATTTGAGATCACAAAAAAAGGGCAGAGTCAGGGAGGAGAGCTTCAAAACAGCAAATGAAAGAAAATACAAACTTGAAAATAAAGGACAAAAACTGAATACTCCCCAAAAAATCTGTCAGAAGAATATACTAGAAATGGCTGCTGAATCCTTCAGGCCTACGATAAAGGAAAAATTAAAGGGCAATCAGAAGAAGCAGAAACAATATAATTAAAAAAGAAAAATAATTATAACGGCTAAGACATAGGGCTTAAGAGCTCAACAAGTCTGGTACTTCAGAAGCAAGAGGGAGAACACAGCAGCCAAATCCAAAGGCGCTGGAGCCACGCTGCTAGGTGTCATCGCTATGGAACCTTCAACAAGTGACTGAAGGTCTTGGCTCTCGGTTTCCTCATTCATGAAAAAGGATAATATTATCTGCCTTCAGGCTGTAGGGGGATGTAGGAGGGAAACACTGGTGCTGGGAAATGTGCACTGGTGGAGAGATGGGTGCTGGAACACTATGACTGAAACCCAACCAGGAACAGCTTTGTAATGGTCTACCTCACGGCGATTCAATGAAAAAAAATTTAAATAATATATGCCTTATAGTGATATTCTAAGGATAAGTAACTTATACAAAAAATGCTACATCATTATTTAAATAGTACTACTTCAGGAATATTTCAGCATTATAGACATGTGGTAACTATATATTAAACCACACACCAACAATATCTTAAACATGTGACCTACACTATAATAATTTGTCACTTGTCACTTGTCTTCCCGCTGTTCATCGATTTGTTCCAGTGGGCACCAGTAACGTCCCCCATTCGTTGGGAATGAGGTCCATTACTGTTACTGTTTTGGGCATATCGAATACACCACGGGTAGCTTGCCAGGCTCTGCTGTGGCTCTGGGTTCATCCCAGAGGGCCCAGTCTTTACAAAGTCAAAGTGTTTAAGAATTAAAATAATATTTTTTGTTTCTTTTTTATTGAGGCTCTGTGATGGTCTGCCATGCTCTCTTATCACCAGTGTACCCACCTCCCTCCCCTGCCCAAGGATCCCAACACACCTCCCTTTCAATGCCCTCACCTCACCCAACTGTATTATGGGAATCATTTTTCTGTTTGTGTTGACTCTGGCCCTTTGTTGCCACTTTACTGTATCTTTAAGTCCCACATATAAGAGGAATCATACTGTATCTATCCTTCTCTTATGACTTCACTCAGCAAGAACATACTTCCATCCAAGTTCCTGTACATTGCATGATTGTTTTTTTTCCTTAGAGTTGAATAGTATTCATTGTGTATATATACAACTTCGTATCCATTCACCCATAGTTAGGCATTTGCTTGTTTCCATATCTTGGCTATTGTACTAAGTCTGATGATGAACATAAGTGAGCATATGTCTTTTTGAATGAATATTTTTGTGTTTGGGGGATAGCAACCAAGAAGAGGTATCATTGGGTCATATGGGAGCGCTATTCCTTATTTTTGAGAGATTTCCATTTCACTTTCCATGGAGGCTAAATCAGATATCATTCCCACCAACAGTGATAAGGATTCCTTTTTCACCACAATCCCACCAACACTATTTCCAGACTGTTTGATAGGTGCCCTTCTCACCGGTGTGAAATGATCTCAAAGTCGTTTTGATTTGCATCTCCCTAATCATGAGCATAACAGACACTTTTTCATATGCCTGCTGGCCTTCTTTGGGAAAATATCTGGGGAGAAGACACTTTTTTTTCATATGCCTGCTGGCCTTCTTTGGGAAAATATCTGGGGAGAACTACATTTTTTTTGTAAAACCCACAGGTTTCAAGCAGCAAATATTAAGTCATAAGTGTCATATTAAAACTTTTCTAAACATCCAAAACATGAAACCATGTTAAATATAGCCTTACTACTGAACAAAAATTATTTACAGTAACACAAAAAGGGAAAAAACATATTGTAATCTTGATAATGATGCATTGTGATAAGTCAAATATCCACTGCTACTAAAAACTATTAATGAATAACGAAGATTACCCTACAAATGTAGTTAATAATGAATTATTGTCTAAATTACTGGAATTAAGCTAAGGATGTTATCATGAATTCATTTAACATTTTTTGGGGTGTCCCAAATAGTGTATAAGGGAAGAGAAATGAAAACTTAAAAGCTGACACTGGAGGGGCCAGAGCAATACAGTGGGTAGGGTGTTTGCCCTGCGAGTGGCCAGCCCAGCAGCCTCTATATCCCACAGCACTGCCAGGACTAATTTCTCAGCGCAGAGTTAAGAGTAACGCCTGAGCACTACCAGGTATGGCATACATCCCCACCGCGCAAATAAAAAGCTGACATGAAATAGACTCATAATCAACAGACGGCATGGCACTATATGTAGAAGAGTAAAAAAAATCTTTGTAGAACAGTATATTTGTCAGGACTTTTAAATTTAGCAATGTTAACGGAGAAAAGGTGAACAGGCAACTCACTTTTGCTCTATCTGAGCAACTATAAATTAAAAATGCACATTTGATAAGTCCTATGTACTTGGTGTGGAAGAAAGGGGCAGAGAGGAAAGCAGTGGAAAACCAGGAGCACACAGAGCGAGAAGGGAACCGCACTGGTGACAGTATACTCCAATTAGCAAACTTTACCAAAGCCTGTTCAAAACAAGCCATTTCTTCTCTGAAACAGGCTTACACTCACCTAGTTCTGGAATAATTTCTTGGCTGGTTTGTTCTTCTTTTTTAATTTTTGGGCTGTGTGCAGTGGTGCTCAGGGTTTACTCCTGACTCTGCACTCAGGGAGCCAGGGAGGGCTAGGGGACATACAGGGTATCAGGGACCAAATACAGGTCTGCTCTGTGCGAGGCAAACGCTCTACTCTCAATGCTATCTCAGCGGCCCAGTTCTGGGATAAATTCTTTCTGCAAAATTGGAAGCATTATGCATCATAAAAAGAGAAATGGAATCACATGTCTACCTGGCTAATTTGAACTAATGAACGCCCTTTTTAGGGAGGATCTAATGTTCCATTCCAGGAGCAACTTCAGGGAAGAGGATGGTAGGCACCCACTGGTTCCTGACAGCTTCCACAGTTGAATCTCAAAGTTCTGACGATGAAAGAAGAAGAACTCTTCCTCCCCTGAACAGACAAGACCCACAAGCAGTAAGACTGCAGCCTTTCCCACTTGATCTGCATGCACCTGCATGGTGAAGTAAGGAATATAAATCCACTGTTTTCCTTTTGGCCCTTTGTTCCCATTTTTTTCTCCTCTTTGCCCTTTCAGATTTGATCTGAGGAGGCAGAAATAAAACTTACTTGTTTTCTACTCACCTGATAAATGTGTTCTCCAGTAAACAAAGGATATTTGTCCACAGACAAAGGATTATTTGTCTATATAAGAAATAATCAGCTTCTATTCCCCCTTTGACCAAGAGTTAATTTATATATACTACATTTAGAGATAATCAGACTCTATGCCAATCACTAGACGTTAATATGTCTATGCACCATCAATTAGGCACTGGTACAAGTTAACCAAATGAGTTCTGAACAGTAGAGGTGAAAAATCCTAGAATGAAGTAGCCACCTAGAACCTATGTGTGAGGTTCCCTGTACCCAGTTGGCTTTCTATTCTGACCTTTCCTTTAATCCCTTGTAATAACTTTTAAATAACATTTTTTTTCTTTTTTGGGTCACACCCGGCGACGCTCGGAGGTTACTCCTGGCTCTGCACTCAGGAATTACTCCTGGCAGTACTCAGGGGACCATATGGGATTCCGGGGGGATCAAACCCGAGCCAGCATAGGCCGGCCACGTGCAAGGCAAACACCCTACCCGCTGGGCTATCTCTCCGGCCCCCACTTTTAAATAAGTTTTAAAAGGGTCCCAAACACTGCTATTAATCTGAAACACTTTTCCATAAATACAACTCATGAAACTATCACCAACTCAAGAAATAAGAGCGCCTAACACACAACAAACACACTCGGATAAATCAGTCATCGCAAGTAACCACTTTCTTATTATCAATGAACCTAAATAATTAGGTACTTCTAACTTTAGTGCAGGTAGCAAATGATCTTAACATACCTTCACTGGCATGTTTGTACTGGGATTTAGTAGAATCAATTCCTGACGATGATGGAACTTCAGAGTCATTTAGATTTTCTTCAGTGGACGACTTCCCTTTTCCGGAAGACTCTGAGACAGATAAATTAATGAAAAAAATAAAGTCTTTGCTCTTTTCTTTCTTTCAGTTGAAAAACAGGTAACTGGCTTTCTTTTTTTTAGTTCTATAAAACTTGAGTCCTGGACATATACTTGTGAAGCCTAAACTCAAATTTGAAAATTTCCAAAGTGGTACTTGGGCGTCATCCTTCAGTCTGTACTTAAATAAAAATATTTTAATATTATTTTTAGTCTATGTATATTTTAGTCTAGCCTTAAGTATAAATGGGGCACATGAGTTAGTAAAAAAAAAATCACTCATCTCAAAATTTGAATTATTTTGGTTTTCCCTAGGCCTTCAAATAAACGATGCCAAGTGGGTATATTTCTCCCCAAGTGTGGGGGGAAGGGCGAGGCGGAAAGGGATCTGCATTTTTATTTTTTATTTTTATTTTTTGCTTTTTTTTTGGGTCACACCCAGCAATGCTCAGGGGCTACTCCTGGCTCTGCACTCAGGAATGACTCCTGGCGGTGCTCGGGGAGACCATATGGGATGCCGGGGATCGAACCTGGGCCAGCATGGGCCGGCTGTGTGCAAGGCAAACGCCCTACCCGCTGGGCTATCGCTCAGGCCCCAAGGGATCTGCATTTTTAGAGCCTTCAACAGTTTGGAAGAAACTGAGGCCTAACCTGGCAGTTTGGAAGAAACTGAGGCCTAAATTGGCACCCTAGGTCGCTAAAGGGCAGTGGCCCAGCTTGACTTGACCCTGATACTCTGGGCTTCGAACTCCTCCCCGCACTTGGCAGGGAAGGAACTGACACGCCTTCAGCTAGCCTGAGAAACGCAGTTAAACAAAGGAAAGCTAGCGGCACCCAGGGAGACCAACGCTCTTTGGTGGGAGCTAATGTCTCTGGAGCTAAGCACCGGGATGCCGGGGAGATTTGGGACAAACGGGAGAAGCGCCGGGCGCGCCGGCCCGCAACGCGCCTCCATGCACCGGGGAGTTTGGGTTCTGGAGCCCCCGGCACCGGGGAGGAAGAAGCAACCCGGCCCAGCCGCTGCTCACTTTCTTCTCCCGGGTTTTTCTCTCTTCTCTTCTCCTCTCCGAACTCTTCAAAGGAAATCTTCCCTTCCAGGTAGTCTATGAGCTCCGGGCTGAACCCCGACATATCTGCGGGCTCGGGCTCCCGGAACCCCGACGGAACGGGAAAAGCAGCGCGACCCAGACTCTACGCCTCTCCGGAGCGGCCGAGCACCGGGCCCGAGCGTCCTTCCGGGAAACGGGCTCGGGCTGCGCCGCGGCCGCCTCTCCGAGGTTCCGGCAGCGCCTGGCCCCGCCCCCTTCCGGGAGAGGAGGGGGGACTCAGCGAGGGGCGGGGGCCTCGTAGGGGGCGGGGGCCTCGTGCGGAGCGCCCGCCTCTCGCTTGAAACAATTAGGAATTTAGAAAAGTAAAAAAGGAGGGGCTTGAAAGATTTATTCCTCTTTAATCTGGATTAATACTTTCAATTATCTTTTAAAAGTCTTACTCCTAATCCACTCTTTTTGTGGATACTTTTTTTCTAGAAATTAATTTGGTTTCGCTCTAGGGATTTTTTTCCCCTCCTCCTTAATTAGCCGTTGACTCCGCCACAGTCTAGGAAAGCCTTCCAGTTCTCCCCTACCATAGAAAATTAGAACACTCCGCCAAACTGTTCTGAATCCTCTCCCTGCCAATGTAGTTTTCACCTGCATACATTCTCCAACTCTTCCACCTCATGTCGCTCTTTATCTGGACTTCTTGCTCCACTTTTCACACCCAAATTGTCTTCTTAATGAACTTTTAGAAAGAATTGGTTAATATGATTTCTGTGGACTGTCCTGTTTGTGCACTCAGTACTAGGTGCCTATTTTTTTTTACTAGGTGCCTATTTTGTAACTATCTCAAAATGGTCCTAGACTGTGGGTATTATTACTCCTAATGCCAAAGTTTGCATCAAATAAGTATACTATGACTCCCGTCCAGCATACGCTCTTATTTGCAGGGGATACCGACCTTCCAAAATTCCCAGTGGATGGGTGAAAATTGCAGATAGTTTCAAAACCCATATATATTGGGTTTATATATAGACAGTATATAAGTATATATTTATATACGATCCTCTCCCTGCCAATGTAGTTTTCACCTGCATAAATTCTCATGTCACTCTTTATCTGGACTTCTTGTTCCACTTTTCACACCCAAATTGTCTTCCTAATGAACTTTTAGAATCGGTCTCTATATATGATATATATCATATAGCTATATATGATATATATCTATATGATATATCTCTATATATCTGATATATGTCTCTATATGATATATCATATGGATATGTATCATATACAGAGACATATATCAGATATTATATATATCATGTATGCGTATCAATATACATCACTAGATCACTAGATCACTAGACATCCTGTTATTCATCGATTTGCTCGGCGGGTGCCAGTAACGTTTCCATTTGACACTATCACGTGCCAGTGTAGCCCAATGGCATCTGCTTGCTTCAGGAATACGAAGAGCCTCAAGCCGTTCATTCAGGGTCTTGACGAAGAAGTCTGACCATCTTGTAGGTGGGTGGCCATGTGATTTTTTGATATCCCGTGGGATCGTATATAAATATATACTTATATATAAATTGCAGATAGTTTCAAAACCCATATATATGGATTTATGCATATATCGTATATATGCATCACTTCTATATATATATGTTACATATGTGACCACTCCTGGTGTGGTCCAGGGGAACATATTGGGTGCTGGAGATTGAACCAGGGTCACACCAGGCAAATGCCCGACCCTCTGTAGAATCTCTCTCAACCCATAATGTTGAAAATTTTTTTATCACTCTGCTTTTCTTTTTTTTTTTCTTTTTGGGGCACACCGGCGATGCTCAGGGGTTTCTCCTGGCTCTGCACTCAGGAATTTCTCATGGCGGTGCTCAGGGGACCATATGGGATGCCGGGATCGAACCCAGGCCGGCACAGGCCGGCCACGCAAGGCAAACGCCCCTACCTGCTGGGCTATCGCTCGGGCCCCACTCTGCTTTTCACCTGCATAAATTGTCAAATTCTCCACTTCCTAGTGATTTGTCCTCCAGTGAGTCAGAGACATCTACATTACATGAAAAGTGAAATAGTTGTAGTCAAATGACAATAGCAAGAAGCTCTGCAAATTTTCAGACTTATATTTTGAGAAGCAAAGTGGTAGGTCTGAAGGAAGAACAGTGAATTGTGCCTAGTCATAGAACAAGGAGAACACAAAGAGGCATAAATTTTACCCATTCTCCTTGTCAAAGGAAGAAAGGGGTAATTCCTCCTTGACCTATGGAATGGGAAAATGGCATGATGGACTATGACTCTGTGGGGAAAATGTTTTTTGCCATGGTTCTATAACTTTTTTTTTTTGGACTCTTATAATAGCTTTGAACTCAAATGTCAAGAAAACCTCAAAACAATAGGCGGGAGAGGAACACACAGACAGATGGCCAACAAACAAAAGGAACGACACTCATCCTTTCCCGGGAAATGAAACTGGGACAAGGGGACCCCAATTCATGCTTGGAAGAAAGCCTACATCTACCAGAAACAAAGTGTTGTAGGGTGTGGAGAAATGGGACCCTCAGACTGCCAACAAGAGAGTAAAGCAGCCCTGCCTTTGGAAAGTTCTAGATCTACCTTAGGGCCCATAGTTTTATTCCTGGGGAGTGGGGGTGTCTATTCTGAGAACATAAAGACACTAACTGCAAAAGGTACATGCGCAGCTGGATTCACCGCACTGCACGTCAGAGCAGTGACAGGCGAAGCAGTGAGCAGTACTCAGCTATTGGGGAAGGGGAAGCTTTGCCTTTTGTGATGACGTGAATGGAACTAGAGGGGGTGACAGGAAGCGAACTGAATCAAGGAGAAAGACGCAGATGGGATGGTCCCGCTCATGGGAAGCAAAGCACACTCATGGGCTCAAAGCACAGGACTGTGGATACCAGAGGGTTTGGGGAGAGACAGGGGACTGGAGGGTCCACTGGACTCTGGTGGAGAGAGAGTGGTTCTTTGGTGGTGACTGGTGTGGCTGCATATACTTTTAAGAAGCATGCATGAAATTATACCCTTGAAACACAATCATATTATTTTAATCTCAATTAAAAAGCAAAAATCTAATCACACCAATAATAGTTCCATTTAATTAACATACATTAGCTTTCAAAAAACCCACTTTTAGTAATTATTTTATTTTTATTTAAACTTACCAGAAACTGAACACTATCTTTCCCAAAAAGATGCAAAATCTTGTAAGTGCTTGCAAAGATTAGAGGTTCAGAATTATTACATGTATAGAATAAGTATAAAGTATATACTTTATATAAGTATAACGATTTGAGTTCAGAAGTATTATATGTACATATTTCTCCCAGTTAGGAGAATGTGATTAATATTACGAGTTATTGGTATTCATTCCTTGCAGTAGTATCCATTTTTGCTGGGTTTTCCCATGCAGAACCTCATGCGACAGTTAGAATGGAAAGGAAAGGGAGTGAAGATAGATGGTCGGCAACTACATCACCTCTGCTTCACTGATGACATCATTCTAATAACACCAAATATTAGCCAAGTGGCACAAATGCTGACTTCGACCGAGAATGTGGAAAGATAGGTCTACAGCTGAATCTCAGCAAAACTATGTTCATGAAAAACGAACTAGTTCCAGAGGCCCCATTCACTCTCAATTGAACATCTCTCTGAATGCAGCAGTTATGTGTACCTAGGTCAAGAAGTCAACATGATGAACGACCTAAAACCTGAGCTGTGCAGGAAGAAGAGAGTGGCATGGAATGCCTTCAAGAGCATCCAAGAAATAGTTAAAAGGACAAAGAACCTCTGGCTCCAGGCACGTCTCTTCGACTCCACCATTCTTCCTGCATTAACATACGCCTCAGAGATCATGGGCCCTACGAAAGCAGGATGAGAATGCTATTTGGGTCTCCCAAAGAGGAATCAAAAGAGCTATGCTTGGAATATCACACCTCACTCAAGTGAGAGAAGGAATCCGGAGTTCCGACCTCCGTCAGCTGATCCAGAGTCAGGGATGCTGTCTTATTTGCCAAGGCATCGAAAATCAGATGGGCTGGACATGTAATGCGATTTGGAGACGACCGCGGGACTAGAACTGTTACCGACTGGATCCCACAGGACGTCAAAAATCACGTGACCGCCCACCTACAAGATGGTCAGACTTCTTTGTCAAGACCCTGAATGAACAGTTTTAGGCTCTTAGTATTCCTGAAGCAACCAGATGCCATTGGGCTACACTGGCACATGATAGGGTCAAATGGAAATGTTACTGGCATTTGCTCCAGCAAATCGATGAATAACGGGATGTCAAGTGATCAAGTGATCAACCCTGTTTAGTTTTTCTTTTGTTTCACTTACCATGGAGATTTGGGGATTAATTAATCCCTGGATACATCACAGAGACCAGTATCTTGGAATGTTTTGCCCAAATTTTATTTTGTGTATTTCATGGTTATAGACCTAATATAACCCTAATATTAGACCTAATATGAACCTAATATAACCCTAATATAGACCCTCAAGGTATTGCAGATGTGGCTGCAGTGCCCGGCTGTGTGGGCAGGTGGCAGACAGGAGACAGTCTTGTCTACACCCAGGGCTCTGCCTCATGAGCCCTGGATGGTTGATGGTCTGACATAGAAAAGACTGGCCCCTGGGATGAACCCAGAGCCACAGCAGAGCCTGGCAAGCTACCTGTGGTGTATTCAATGTACCAAAAACAGTGACAATAATGGACCTCATTCCCAACAAATAGAGATGTTACTGGCACCCGCTCAAGCAAATCAATGAACAAATCGATGAACAACAGGAAGACTATTGATACAAGTGAAAAGTAATAATAGCTTTCATTCTGGGCTAGTTTCAGTATCTGTAGAACAAACTGTCTTGAAAGATAATCTTGTCTCTGGCAGAGGAAGGTGTTCTATTCTCTGATCAGTTATTATAATAAAGATAATATTAGACATGTTTGCTAGTAATGTCCTTGTGTGAGAATTTTCCTAAGTTTGGAGTGTCTCAGCTGTGACACAGGCTTACTGAAGCAGAGCATAATCCTGGATCTTTCCTCCACATGAGCTCCACGGTACTTGAATGATAAGGAGAAACAACATAACTTCAAAACTCACGCTATCTACACATCACTCATAAAGTCCATTGATTCAGGGACCTTTAAGGATCTGTGATATTTGTAAGTCATGTAAAACCTCATGCCCTTGACCACCCCTAGATCTGGGGTCTCAGGCAGGATGTCATGTTTTGTAATCATACATTCATCATGAAGGAGCAGAATCAGGGGCGAAAGGCTGCCAAGGACTTAAGGAGATTATTATAGACTATTTGAGAGCCTAGATGGCTGCAGAGCACTTTTTCTGGAGAAACAATAAATTTCTGTTTTGTCCCAAGAGCCAAACCATTTCTCCATTGGGCTTTCAGAAATGCATATAAGAGATTTCCCTCAACAAAATGAGGGGAAAAATATAAAAACTAATAACATATTAATACCTGTGACAAAAGTACACTCAATAGTCACACAGAGATACATCCAGCCCTGGCCAATACCAATAGCATCCAAATTTATAACTTTTTTTTTCTGTGGTGTATGGCTCTTCCACCAAATTTGAGAAAATTTTTTAGCAGAAGAATGCAAGCCTATGCTCTGAAACTATGCAAGTCACATCTGAAAGCCTTTCCTTTTCAAAGGTCCTGAAAGTGATCTGCATTCCCTTTGAGGGGGTCCTTATAGTCAGAGCAGGGGAGTTGAGGAGGAAGAGCAAAACTGCTGCTGCTACTTGAGTGAACCAGCAGTAATGCGACACTAGCACACCATCACTTCTCTCAGTGCTGTTTTATGACAGATCGACAATAAATCAGTATTTATAACATTTAGGCCGTTTTTTTAAAAACTCTTCACATTGATTGAAGCAACTTCTCCAACTATGTGAATAATAGTTGAGTCATACACCCTCACCTCATGCTGTCCAAGGTCTTGTAAGACTTGTGCCAAGTGCTAGAGAAATAAAAAATAGTTGAAATATGATCTCTTCCTACAGAGTTCACAACTCTTCAGGGAAAACAGACACACTAACAAAAAATTCCAGCAGAGCATATTACAACAGACACAGAATACAGACTGCAGCATACACCGTGCATGCAAAAAGGCTTGGTTTTGATCCTTGCACATTGTTCTCCAAGGAGCTACTATCAGTAGTAATCCTCAGGCTTAGAGCTAGAATTAATCACTGAATATAGAGTGGACAAAAAACAAACCAAAACAAAACAAAAACTCCTGATTGATAAAAAGGTTTAAAAGAGCATTAAATATAAGTTTAGGGGGGTCCGATCAATAATCCAGTGGGCAGGGCGGGAGTCTGCCTTGCACACGGTGGGACCCGGGTTCAATCCCTGGCATACCATAGGGTGCCCTGAGCACCACCAGGAGTAATTCCTGAGTGCAGAGCCAGGAGTGACCCCTGAACATTGCTGGGTGTGACCCAAAAGGCAAAAAAAAAAAAGTTTAGAAGACAAATTTAAAGGGAACATGTAAGGACATTCCCTTTTTACTTTAGGGTACTTATATAACTTGTACAAATAACTTGTAAAATACAGGGTTCTGCATCGCCATGGCTATAAAGCAGAAAAAAACACCAAAATATCATGTGTCCCAAAAGTCATTCTATTTATATATAAATACAAATATAGAGCTCCAAATCATTATAATTTGACAAACTGGAGGATAATTGAATATTCAACCAAGACCATGATTAAAATTTTCTAATGAGAAGCTTTATCTCTAGTTTTAAAATATCCAGATATCTGAAAACAACAAAACTGTCATGATGAATGAGAAAGCAAAGATAACATAAGCAACATAAAATGCCAAAGATCAACATAGTTCAACAACTCCTTTTTGCCTTAAATTTCTGATCAGCAGTGTTAAGGAAGGAAATTTCCGTCACTCACAGGCTGCATAACTCTCATTATATTAGACTCGCACCAAATGGGTGCTTTCTTCCATCCCTGCTCATAAACGTGACTTCATCCCATTTTCGTATGAGATTGCATACTTGGCACTTTCTTTGATATATTCCATGAGTTAAAGATTAGTGTCTTCAATTGAGTAGGAAGCTAACACTTACATCGTCTGTGCAGGTTGGCCTCACATTAAAATACTGCTGCAGAAATAACTAGTTTCTGTTTTACCATCTAAATAGCTTACGGCTTATGTGTGGTAAGTACTCAGAACACTTTTCATTAACATCTTTTTATTTATTCTATTTTATTTCTCATAGTGGGACAATTTTCAAGTGCACATGCCACGTGGTGAATTTCATCTATTTAGAATAACAATAACTATTAAAAATTAAAAACCTATTTAAAAAATTTATTATACTTTTATGTGCCAGAGAAATTGTATAATAGGTAAGGCACTGGCCTTGCATGCAAGTGACATGGGTTCCATCTCTGGCCCACACAGGGCCCCTGTGCACCAATAGAAGTGATTCCTGAGCACAGAGCCAGGAGTAAACCATTAGAACAGTCAAGTATGGCCCAGGACAAAGAAAAAACCAAAATGCATAGCACTCAATCATCAATATCTTTTCACAAACACAATGAAGTACAAGAATGACATGATTCCTGACAATTCTGACCCTATTCTCATGGAAAAAAAAGATTTATTTATAATTCAATTTCCTTTATTACTTAGAACAAAAAACCTAATAGATTAAATTAGGTTAAATTAAATTAGATTAAACCTAAGAGATCAAAATGTGTTTTCTTGGACTGTAACTTACACTCCCTTTTGAAAAAGTAGGTACTGCTTCATAGAAATTCAAGATAATCTAGAATAAAATTAAAATCTCAAGCTTTAATACATCTCTAATGTTTTAGAATGTAATTTTTACTAATAGTCTACCTTTTCTTTTTTGGTGAGGAAATTCAAATATAAGGGTTAATATTTTCTCCCTCCAAAGATTACTGTTTAATCTTCCATTTAATTCATCATTTCTTTATAAATTATTTTACACATAACTTAGTTTAGGACCTGGTCTAGAAGAAGTCGTGAAAGTGTATGGCATTCTATGAATGATCCTTTTAAGAGTGATTTTTTTTTTTATGTAGCTCTCCCCAGAAAAAACTATCCATTAAAAATAATTACTGTCATTTCTTTTTTAACTCTAGATCATAAAATACTTAAATCACATGCAAAATGTTAAGAGCGAAAAAGGTAATCAGACTTGGCCTAAGCACCCCACTCCCCCCAACTTCTGTTGAGTAAGCTGAGCTGTCATGCTTTTTTCTGAGGTTTTGGGTTTTGTTTTGTTTTCTCCCAGGCTTGGGACATTTAGCTTTTATCTAGAAAATAAACACACCGGAGTTGGGAAAAGGGCTACTGATCATCATTCATACTGCTGCATTTCACTTTTTTTTTTGCTTGTTTTTCTTCACATCCAGTGATTACTCAAGGTTTTCCCCCAGTGCTGTGCTCAGGGATCACTCTGGGCAGTGCTTGGGGACAATATGAGCGCAGAGGTTTATACCTAGGTCAGCTATAGGAAAGCAAGTGTCTTAACCCCCGTGGTGCTGGGCTAGGGATCCAACCTGGATCTGTTATGTGCAAGGCAAACTTGCCCGGCCCTATCCATTCCATCTTAATTGAGCAAATAGATTTTTTGCAGGTGCATTAGAAATCAAGTCGATAAAGTCAATGTATATGTAATGTAAGTTTATTTATACGCCTCAGAGACCTGGGCCCTACGAAAGCAGGATGAGAATGCTATTCGGGTCTCCCAGAGAGGAATCGAAAGAGCTATGCTTGGAATATCATGCCTCACTCAAGTGAGAGAAGGAATCCAGAGTTCTGACCTCCGTCGCTATTCCAGAATCAGGGACGCTGTCTCGCTTTGCCAAGGCATCGAAAATCAGATGGGCTGGACATGTAATGCGATTTGGAGACAACCGCTGGACTAGAGCCATTACTGACTGGATCCCACGGGATGTCAAAAGATCACGTGGCCACCCACCTACAAGATGGTCTGACTTCCTTCTAAAGACCTTGAAGGAACGGTTTGAGGCTCTTCATATTCCTGAATCAACCAGATGCCATTGGGCTACATTGGCACATGATAGGGTCCAATGGAAATGTTACTGGCGCCCGCTCGAGCAAATCGATGAATAACGGGATTCAAGTGATCTAGTGATCAAGTAGAATGTTGTATGTATGCTTTTCTAAATATACATTTGATTCTCCTTGTGGAAACAAATAATGATCAGATGAACACCAGGATTCCAGCCATTAGGCTAGCAAAATCTTCCGGTCTTCGCAGAGGATGTTCAAGTCCTTGAAAGCTCACTCCTCCTCACTCTGCAGCAGAGCCCGCAGTGGATCAGCTGGAGAGGTGCAGCCTCTCTGCAGCCCAGCGTGGGATACTGGACACTCTCACCAGGTCTCAGTTTCTGAGGTCATTAGGTGGGTTCCATTTCTCCTGTTTCTCACTGTGGCGGCATGTACACAGTAACAACCGGAAAGCACACAGCAGCAGGAATGCTCTGAGCAGGAGGGATGAAGCGGGGTGAAAGGCAAGAGCAGGGAAAGTCCAGGGAGGGCCACTTAGAGAAAAAGAGCGAGGAGAGAAGGTGGGCAAAGAACAGAGAGACAACACTTCTAAAGGGGAGAAAAAGAAGAAGAAACAATATATTGGTTCAACTATATTCTTTACTCTTCTTTCTATACTTTTGCAAAAAAGGGTTTCCCCTCCCCAAGACCTGTATGAATTATCAGCTCAAGACAGGGGCAAGACAGACATTCATCAAATCATTATATAACAAAATATATATGAACAAATCATAATGATTTCTGTGATGAGGAAGTGCTCTGAGAGTACCCAGTGGGGTTGGTGGTTGATATAACTCAAGGGTTAAGGAAGGAGTTTATAAAAGGACCTTACATTTGGTAGATGAGTCAGTTACTTAGGTCACCTAAGGAGGACAGAGGGAAAAGGCGACCATGATGGTCAATATCTGTCAAAGGAATAGGATAACATTAGAGCAACTGAAAGGATGTTAGTATGAAAAGAGGGAACAAACAGGGACCTCATGTTAGTCTATGCTTTACAGGTAATCAGATAGTGAATTTTCTGCTGCAAACAATGCTTAATTATTTAAGAGTTTTAATGATCAAAAAGCTTGATCAGATGTTCATTAAAAATTATTCTGGTTTTGTTTTCTTTTTTATGTGAATCATGCCTGGCCACCAGGGATATACAATCACAATGAGGCTCAAACCCAGGGATTACACATTAGGCTTGTGTACTAATGCTTGAGCCAAACCACAGGTCCATAAAGTATTAATCTGATTGCAGGGAGAAATGACATTAAATTACAGAAAGAAAGAAGGAAAGGAAGAAAGAAAGAAAGAAAGAAGGAAGGAAGGAAGGAAGGAAGGAAGGAAGGAAGGAAGGAAGGAAGGAAGGAAGGAAGGAAGGAAGGAAGGAAGGAAGGAAGGAAAGGAAGGAAGGAAAGACAAAAGGATAAAAGGGAGAGAGAGGGAGGGAGGTAGAGAGGGAGGGAGAAAGAAAAAAAGAAAGAAAAAAAAAGACAAGGGTGTGGGTGCAGGAGACCAATTAAGTGATCATTGAATTAGTTCCAGGACAAAATGGTAACTTGCTTTGTAGGAGTAATGCAGATGCAGAAATGTGTGTGAACCTGCGACATTTAGATTAGAAAACAAGAGAAAAGTTGTCCTCTGTAAGAATGGTTAACATGCAACAAGAGTTATTTGGAGGAATCTATACCCCAAAAAATTCTAGAGTAGAGGTGTACTCCATAGTATATGAAAGCAAAAGTGGAAAATATTTCAAGAAGGTATAAAATGGGTAAAACACCCTAGTAAGATTTATTAAACATCCTCCAACATTTTGGAGAGGACCAAAGTCATAATGTGATTAGAGTGGCTAGAGAGGCCAGAGAGGTAAGGGTAAGAGTAGATTAAACTCTGAACAAGTTTATCTGGGAAGAGAAAGAGAAGGTAGCTGGAGAGAGAAATGTTGTCAAGGTAAGGAGCTGTCAGTGTTCTTTTTGTGAGATACTTGAGTTTGTTGGAATAGTCATTAGTGAGTAAATGAATACCCTGTAATTTCATTATATCAATGACCCTTGAAACTTTTTTTTTGGCTTTTGTTTCTGCAGTATTCAGGACTCCTGAATTACTCAGTATTACTCCTGGCTCTGTGCTCAGGGATCATTCCTGAATATAGTCTTTGCCTTAATTGAATTATCAGCTCAAGACAATTGCCTTAATTGAATTATCAGCTCAAGGCTTGGTTGACCATATGAGGAGCCACAGATCTAACCTCAGTCAACCACGTGCAAAAGTAAGTACCCATTATATTATTGCTCCAACCCCAAACTCTAGTTCTTTGGCTTAAAGCACCTAATAATATTGAAGTATCAAACTGTTGAACCCTGGCACAGTTACTCCACTGGGATTTTCTTAGAGAACACCAACGCTTATATCCCAGTACTAAGCCCACTGCAGCATTCAAGACAGAGGCAACACACTCATATAGCAAAGGGAAAGTTGAAAATAGATTTTCCTAGTCACTTATCTAATCATCATTTTAAACTTTGGTTCATCTGTATAAAACTAGAGCTGAGGCTGGATATATAGTACAGGGGTTAAGGCGACTGTCCCAAATTTGAATCCCTTCTCTAACCCTGACAGGGGCTAAGAGTCAGATAGAACTGAGTAAAAATCACTGTCTGTCTTCCCGTTCATCATTGATTTGCTCGAGTGGGCACCAGTAACATCTCCATATGTCCTGTCTCATGTTAGTAGAGCCCAAGGGCATCTTCTTGCTCCAGGAATATAAAACCATTCCATCAGGTCATGGGAATGAATATGAAAGAATAAATTTGTTTTCTTGATTAAAATATTTCAGACTTTTAAATTTTGATATATTACCTACAGAGAACTAATAAACGGGATGTGAAGATGTCAGACCAATTATAAAAGCAAAAGACTAGGGTCCGGACTGATAGCACAGCAGGTAGGGCATTTGCCTTGTATGTGGCTGACCTGGGTTTGATCACCAGCATCCCATATGGTTCCCCATGCAGCAGCAGGAGTAATTCCTGATCGCAGCGCCAGAAGTAACCACCGAGCATCACTGGGTATGACCACAACACAGAAAAAAAAAAAAGCAGATGTCTCAACTCACCAATTTGGTCTTAGCTCCTATAACATACCATGGAAAGAGCAAGAAGCTAGAACTAAAAGCTTTTACCTTTTAATAAAAGTTGAGTTTCTGCTATCCAATTCACCATATTAAATGCGATTAGGCTGACTAAAATCCAAAGTCTTCTGTAAAAATTTAGTACTTTAAATGCCTTTATGATATAAAATGAGGAAATATTTGAGAATATATCTAAGGCTAGTGATTAAGATGTTATCCATGAGTCACATAATTTTGTAATAAGCCACACATTTTAACCCATTAGTAAAACTAATTGTGAAAGAAATGCCTTTCTTTGAAATATTACCTAATTGTCCAGGTGCATATTTTACTTGATAAATGCAGCAGTTTCAGAGAAGGGAAAAAAAAAACTGAGGACAGTTCAATGAACAATGACTAAATGATTCTCCTTCTTAATGCTATTTATCAACTGTAATCTCTAAAATAATGCCAGGTAAGTCTTTATCCTGAAAAAAAAAGACCAACTTCACTCATGGTTCGTTCCTAGAATTTTTTGGGTCTCTTTAGTAACTCTACAGTGCCATTCAATTATTTTAATCAAAACAGGACTTATTTTTTCCTTCAAAAATATATTCAGTGTGACTGCATTTATTTGCATGACATATATATATATATATATATATATATATATATATATGCACATATTATGATACCAACATCCAAGGTCAGGCAAAACATGGATAAGGAGTTGTGTCAAAGGTGGAAATTACCACAAATGTGTGGGAACAGAGGTTAGGTAAGACAGATAAGGGAACAGTGTGCCAATAATTGTTGAAAGTGCTATTACCACATAGAACTTAGCATTAAATACAGTCAAAAAGATACACATGACAACTTTTTAATGCATGTATTGTAATCCACAATATGTAAGAGAAGGAAGAAAGAGAAAGAGAGAAAGAGAAAGAGAAAAGAGATAAAGAACCTGCCATAGAGGCAGGCTGGGGGAGGGAGAGGGAATCCGGGACATTGGTGGTGGGAAATGGGCACTGGTGGAGGGATGGGTGCTGGAACACTGTACGGCCGAAACACAAACATGAACATTTTTGCAGTTGTTTATCTCATGGTGTCATAATAAAATATATTTAAAAAAAAAGAAATCAACAACAACCTAAAAAAAGCAATTAAAATAAACAATGGTATCACTGTATCACTGTCTTCCCATTGTTCATCGATTTCCGAGTGGGCACTAGTAACATCTCCATTAGTCCTGTCACAAGCAAGTAACCCAAAACAATGGTACCAAAGAAAAAAAATACATTCAGTGAATTTGACCCTTGGAACCACAGCAGCGGAAATGATTTCATTATGATCTTCCAATAATAAGCTCCAAAAGGTAATGGAGATATTGTAAGTTTTTGCTAAAAATAGTACATGCTAATATTCTCAAGATTTTACTTCTAAAATTTGGGTTTCTTAAAAACTATTTGTTTCCTTAAATTTTTTGGGGGGTTATGAAACAGTTTATATATTTAAAAAATCCATTGGCAGAAATAGTTTTTTGTGATTTTCTTATATACTTTTATAGTGATAAATTTTTGAAGAGAAGTAGTCTTTAATTTTGAATACTTCCATGAATTTTAACTACATTTAGGTGTGTAATCATCAGTGTTTATAACATTTCCAGCACCTTTCCAAATTCCCTCCAACAACTTTTAAGTTCAACTTCCTTATTACACAATCATATTATTTTCTGTCTAGACAGTTTTTCTTTTCCTGTCTTATAAGTGGAAAGATATATATATATATAACTTATATATATAACTATATATAAAGATATATAATATATATATATATATAACTGTATCACTGTCTTCCTGTTCATCATCGATTTGCTCGAGTGGGCCCCAGTAACATCTCCATATGTCCTGTCTCATGCTAGTAGGCCCAAGGCATCTGCTTGCTCCAGGAACATAAAGAGCCTCAATCCATTCGGAATGAGGTCTATAATTGTTACTGGTATTTGGCATATATATCAAATACAACACGGGTAGCTTGCCAGGTTCTGCCGTGCAGGTAGCATACTCTTGTAGGCATCTCTAAGTCCAGCATTTATTGATGAACCACACGGCCGCAAAGCAGCCGCGTGAACCGGGCACTGATAGGCTGGTCTGCTGGGTGGAGAAGTCCAGATGTGGAAAATGGAGGCCCTCATGGAGTGGGGTGTCGTCTGGCTTGTTGCGAGGCTCTGCTGGGATGGTGGGCCAGGGCTAGAACCCACCATCCCTCCCGGGCTCCTCGTAAGCAGCTGGTCATACCTGAGCCGGATTTAAGAAAGACTGCTGCAGGGTGGAACTCGATGAGCCAGGCGCTGATAGGCTGGTCTGCTGGGTGGAGGTCTGACGAGAGAGAAGTCCGGATGTGGAAAATGGAGGCCCTTATGGAGTGGGGTATATATATATATATATATATATATATATATATATACATACACACACACACACACACACATATATATATATATGTATGTATGTATGTATGTATGTATATATACTTTATATATACTTAAGTATACTCTAAATACTTTTATATATAAAGTATTTAGATATATTTATATATAAAGTGGAATAAATATAAAGTGGAAAAGTATATATATAAAGTGGAAAAGTATTTCTCAATAAGCAAATTCATAAAATTCATTTATTTTAATTCATTAATATTGCCTCATGTGTCAGTCGTTCACTCAATTTTTTGCCAACTATTTATAAAAGTTCCACATTTTTAGTGGTTATATAACACTCTGGACAATGAGATGTCAATGGATCTCTCTAAGGGTGAGAAACAGAGACTATTTTCAAGCGAAAGGCACAGTTCTTTTTGTTTCTTCTCCCCACTTCTTTGTGGAATAGAAATATGTAGCAACCATTTTGTACAAAAAATTGCACAGTAATGACAGAAAATTCATTGGATAGCATTTGGTTCTTGACAACTTCATAGTTTTATGCTGGGCTTTCTACATAAATATTTTTGGTGTTTAACCACTGTAAAATGCCCCAGGAGGTGTTGTAGGTGTGGCTGCAGTGCCCGGCTGTGTCAGCAGGTGGCAGACAGGAGACAGGCTTGTCTACACCCAGGGTTCTACAACCATGGGCCCTAGATGGTGATGGTTGATGGTCTGACATAAAAAAGACTGGGTCCCCTGGAATGAACCCAGAGCCATGGCAGAGCCTCGCAAGCTATCTGTGGTGTATTCGATATGCCAAAAACAGTAACAGTAATGGACCTCATTCCCCAAAAATGGAGATGTTACTGGTGCCCGCTTGAACAAATCGATTAACAACAGGAAGAAAAGTGACAAGTGATATAATAATGGGATCTTCTGTAGTCTTCTCTAGAAAAAAAATATGCTCAGTGTAAATTAAAGTACTAAATTAAAATAATAGACCTCATTCCCATGACCTGAATGAATGGTTTGAGACTCTTTATGTTCCTGTAGTGAGCAGATGTCCTTGGGCTACACTAGCATGTGACAGGGATGAATGGAGATGTTACTAGTGCCCACTCGAGCAAATTGATGAACAACGGAGGACAAGTGATACAACTGATACAATCACTGTCAATTTTTGTTTCTTAAAAACTGATCCTGGGCCACCTGCCCCTCGAGGTGTTGCAGGTGTGGCTGCAGTGCCAGTTTGCATTGGCAGGTGGCAGACAGGAGATAGGCTTGTTTACACCTCCAGTGCTCTGCCCTGAGGGCCCTGGATGGTGGATGGTCTGACATAGGAAAAGACTGGGCCCCCTGGGATGAAACCAGAGCCATGGCAGAGCCTGGGAAGCCACCCGTGGTGTATTCAATATGCCAAAAACAGTAGCGATAGAGATGAACTGGACAAGGAACAGACCAGACGCACAGCTGTGCTGCCCGGCCCACATGGAGCAGCCCATGGAGTCTCTGAGGAATTGGCTAGTCCCTGGGCGAGACCAACGTAGCTCCTAGGGTGATGCAGTCATGTGGGGGAAACCACACTGGACAGAATTGGAGCAGGGATTTGGGCTCCTCCCTCTCCATGCCAGTGGGTGTGGCTACTGGCTTGCAGCCTCCGCAACCAGATGAACCGGACAAGGTACTTACTAGATGCATAGCTGTGACAGTGCACAGCCGCACAAGAGGCTTAGATAACAAAGTAGGCTAGGACCAGGTCCTTCCCAGGATCCTTCACATCTGTACACTATAATGATCATTGTAGTTGTAACAAACTGAGAAGGTTGATGGGGAATGAGGAACTATAATGTCAAACTAGATCTCACTACTGAATATACACATAGATAATTGTATCATAAACCGTAACGCAAGTCACAAGGTGTAGGAGAAGAGAGAGAAATACAGAGACAGAAATAGAGATACAGAGAACGATGAGAAACTCAGATGCATAGGGGAGAGCTGCCATCCAGCTCTTCCCTAGCTCAGCTGACTATGAGGCTCCCAGGAGACAAGATGGGTTTTGGGAGTGGGCCCATCACTTCTGTAGGGCCTCGGAAGCAGCCAGATGAGACTCGCTCACCATAATAACTGCCATTATCACGGTTTGGACCCCACAGCTCACCAGAACCCATGCAAGAGAGATGCTGATCTCAAGATCAGCTCAGAGCAGCCGAGTTTGAGCCCAGGTAGGTGGCTCTTGGAGGCAGAAGTCACCGGGTGTCCCTGGAAATGGAGCTGGGGTCCCCATTCCCCTCTCCTCACCCATCCTGGAGGCCTTGTGGCCCTACCCATGAACTGACTCTGGACTCTCGGCCATGATGCAGAGACTCAGACGCACAGGAGAGAGCTGCCATCTGGCTCTCCCCTAGCTCAGCTGACTATGAGGCTCCCAGGAGGCAAGATGGATTTTGGGAGTGGGCCCATCACCTCTCTAGAGCCTCGGAAGCAGCCGGATGAGACTCGCTCACCATAATAGCCACTATTTTTGTGGTCCAGACCCTGTACATCAAACTAGTGGAACCAATCACGTTTTAGAATATATTACAATCTACAATGTGTAAAAAAAAGGGAAGTAAGGAGAGAGAGAGAGAGAGAGAGAGAGAGAAAGAGAGAAAGGAGATAAAAACATTCCATGGAAGCAGGTTGAGGGAAGGGGGTGGGAGGTGGGGACATTGGTGATGGGAGATGGGCAGGCATGGAGGGATGGGTGTTGGAACACTTTAGAAGCAAAATTCAAACATGAACATCTTGTAATTGTATACCTAATGGTGGTATAATAAAATATTTTAAAAATTTAAATAAAAACTATCTTGCTGGGGCCGGAACCATAGCACAGTGGGTAGGGCGTTTGCCTTGTAGGCAGCTGACCCAGGTTCGATCCCTGGCATTCCATATGGTTCCCTGAGCCCTGCCAGAGGAATTCCTGAATGCAGAGCCAAGAGTAACCCTTGAGCATTGCTGGGTGTGAAAACAAAAAACTGATACCAACTAAACCTCGTGTGTGTGTGTGTGTGTGTGTGTGTGTGTGTGTGTGTAAAGAGAAGGGTAGAAATATAGATTAGCCAAACTGTCAAGGCATTTGGGCTGTAGTGTAGAAAAATGAAATTGAACATGGAGATTTAAAGGCTCCATAAAAGAGGGTAATATGATATGGCTATTAAAGTGATTACTGGGAAAATAATATACAGAAGTGAAGAGAGTGAGATAAGAAGACAAGATTATTTATGAAATTGCAGTGAAATCAGGAATACTACTAATAATCTAAGTTTAGATTCTAAAACTAGGTGGGGTTAGGAAGGAGTGAGCTAATGTAAGAGTAACCTTAATGTACTTAGCTCTGTAGGGCTCAGCAGCTAATGGAATGTAGTAGGGAAGAATGAAATTATCAAAATGAATGGATTTTCAACTGTAAAATTGGAATATACTTAAAATAAACCTGGAAACTAAAAACAACAAAAACAAACCCTTGATAGTTAGGGAGGTAAATTGTAAGGTTAAATTTTAACAATGAGTTGAAAATGAGTTTGTATAGTTTGGAGAATACTGGAGATGGAAGGGTAAAAAAAAAAAATTCTTAAACACCTACTATGTACCAGGTGCACCTGATAAACAATTTCATTTAACCCTAGTGCCAAGTTAATAATATTCCTAGCCATAATATATGAAGGACACAATCTCAGGGAGAACAGATGTACTGTCATAGATTCAGCAATTTACATATTAACTGGAATCCATACATCAAGCATATCTGACTCAGAAAGTCATAAAAGAAAAAATCATAGAAAGAATAAGATGTGTTTGGGGAGATCTTTGGAAAGATTTCACCACAGGGAAACTGTAGGGAATGCCATTAGGGTCCCCCGACAGTATCAGGACAGAAGTTCTCTCTGAGGCCTTCGGGGAACGGATGAAAACTCACGAGTTTGGTGCAGTTCGAAAAAGGCTTTCAATAGTACAAAAGCTCTACCATTTCAATCCAATATAATGAAAGAACTCTAGCTCTGGTCCGAACTTAGACCAAACAAAAGAGCCTAAGTCTCCCACCAAGAAGAGAGGATCTCACTGGAGAGGAGTCCTTCCCAAAAGAAGGGAAAAAAGGCCAAGGGGCCTCAAGTCAGTCCCCTTATATACACCAAAGTAATCCTATCTGTGACAGGGAGGGTCGTGTCAACAAAGAACCCTAAACAGATTGCAGAAGGGTGGTGCCACACCCTATTACAGGTATAAACAAAGGTTACACCAAGGACTAATCCCTTCTACTGAGATTACCTCTTATGTAAAACACTGGAGAGTGGGGGCTGGTATAAAGAAATACATCTTAATTTCATGGGCTTCATGTAATCTAGATGGTACCCACAAGGTCCTTCTTATTTATTATCTGCACCAGGGTGATTCTGAGTATCTTGTTCTCCATATACTGAAAAGGTCACACTTGCCTGCTTGAGAGCAAACTAGCATGATCCTTCCTATAGTCTTCCTATAGTCTCATCATAGCCAGGCTTGTAGTCTCCTGGTAAGTTCTAACTGTCCCACGCTGGGTACATTGGGTATAAAGAGGAGCTGTGCCCAATCTAGAAAACATAGAATTCTTTTAAGATGTATAATAAGTCAGAAGTTATTCAGAGTCAAGGTGACTTCTGTAACTGCCACACCCTCTAGCAGTGTTTACATAGAAGAGAGGTCTCATTAGAATGAATCTTGGCTTAAGAACATGTAAATAGTGAGTGGGTAAAACAGCAAAGCTCCCAGACTAGCTAAACCTGTCATCCAACACAATATGCCAAGAACAGTAACAATGATGAACCTCATTCCCATGACCTGAATGAATGGTTTGAGGCTCTTTGTGTTCCTGTAGTGAGCAGGTGCTCTAGGGCTACACTATCACGCCGACAGGGACTAATGGAGACGTTACTGGTGCCTGCTCGAGCAAATCGATGAACAACAAGTGACAAGACAAGTGATTTAAAAATTTGTTTGGGGGTCACACTCAGAAGTGCTCAGGGGCCCACCACTCTCTCTGTGCTCTGGAATTGCTCTTCCAGGTGCTTAGAGAGCCATGCAGTGCAGGGTAAAACCTGCACTCCCACACACAAATATGTGTTCAGCCCGGAGAGCTCTCTCCAGTCCCCATTGACTTTTTTTAAACACTTTCAAAAACAAACTTCAGGGCAGAGCGAGCCGCGGGTGGGGGTTGCTGCCTGCCGGCCTGGGTTGTCCGGTCCCATAGGTCCCGCGGTATTCTGAGTGCAGAGCCAGGGTCCCCGGCCGCTGGTGACCAAAAAGCAAAAAAAAAAAACAAACTTCAATATTAAAAGAATTTTCCCAGTGCTCTTTCTGCCATCTCAATTCCTGCCTACCTTACCCAATAGGCTGCAACGTAAGAGTTATAGCTACAATACTTGAATAGCCCCACTCAATACATCAAGTCCTAGAATGGTTCTCAGATCAGTTAAGCAGCCTGAGGCTTCATTTCTCTCCAGCTTCACCCCTGAAGACTACCAGGGAGCTGATGCATAATGAATACGTTCATATTTTGCATGGTTTGGCTTTCAAGCAAAGGAAATTGCCTATCTATAAAGTCTGTTTACACCAGAAATACTTTATCCTCAAAGCTCTTATTCCCTTTACTTCATGTTTGATGAAGCCACATATTAGTATTTTATGGAGAGATAAAATCTGGAGCCACCCGTTTACATCCTGAAGGATCAGAAAACTTTTGGGAACAAAGGTACCTTTACTCTCAGAAGAGGATGAGGGTGCTATGTGGCTAAATAAGCTCCCAGATTCAGATTCCTCATATGCAAAAGAAAATAAAACATTTATACACATGCAGGGTTCACCTGGCTCCTTTACAGTGCCCCAAGGAGGAAAACGGATATAAAAATAATTGATGTGGTCATTCCTTTAAGTAAAAGTAGCCTATTTCTGATCCAGAAACACTTTTTTTTTGCTTGCAATTATAGTAAGAGCCCATCAAAGACGACATCAACAGGCCACAAATATGTTCTAAATTTTCTTGAGGGTTATCAGAGAGATAGTACAGCAGGTAGAGCATTTGCCTTGCATGTGGCTGACCAGGGTTCGATCCCCAACATCCCATATGGTCCCCCAAGCACCACCTAGGAGTAATTCCTGAGTGTAGAGCTAGGAGTAACCCCTAAGCATTGCTGATGTGACCCAAAAAGAAAAAAATTCTTGAGATTATGTTAAGCAAAAAAAAAGAGAGAGAGAGAGAGAGAGAGAGAGAGAGAAAGACATTATGCTTAAATTTTATGCAAGCTCTATTGTTGGGATTCAGCAGGGTCTCCAACAGATACCGGGGTTTGGCAGGTCACCAGCCACTTCCAGGCTGATGATCATTTTCCCAACTAGTAGATGAAGGAACAAGATTACAGACTCTAGAAAGTATGAAGCTCGTTCTTTAATTTCTCTCCACTCCAGGGCTAGAGCGATAGCACAGCGGGTAGGGCATTTGCCTTGCATGTGGCCGACCCGGTTTGATCCCCAACATCCCATATGGTCCCCCAAGCACTGCCAGAAGTAATTCCTGAGTGCAGAGCCAGGAGTAACCCTTGAGCGTGGCTGGGTGTGACCCAAAAAAAAAAGCAAAAAAAAATAATTAAGTCAGAATTTCTCTCCACTCCTACATCACATAACTACACACACACACACACACACACACACACAGAGAGAGAGAGAGAGAGAGAGAGAGAGAGAGAGAGAGAGAGAGAGAGTCAAGTCTGTGAGATATATACTTTCAAAAGGTTGGGGGGAAGGGAATTATAAGAGGTAATGGACCTTAATCCCAAAACAATTAAGTGATTAAAAAAAATTCTTCCTTCTCAGGGCAAACTATTAAGGGAATACAAAGACTGTTCTTGTCCTTGGGCTTTAGGCCTGCCCAGGACAAGGATGCAATCCTTGTGTGTTTTCTTCTTTCCATCTGGTAAACAATTATCTTAATATTTCTAGTCATTTTGTATAAGCGTAGCAAGAGAGACATATTTATCTACATTTGGGATTAAATTTATTAGGTGACCATTCCTGGGGATATCTCGCCATATATTCCAGACTATATTCCTCTCAGCAGGTGCTTTTTTTGAATTATACCACCGTGAGATATGCAATTACAAAGATGTTTCAGTTTTGGTCATACAGTGTTCCAGCACCAATCCCTCCACCAGCGCCCAGTTCCCACACCAATGTCCCTGATTCCCCCCCCCCTCCTCCAGCCTGCTTCTATGGCAGTTTCTTTATCTCGTTTCTCTCTCTTTCTTCCTTCTCTTACACACTGTGGCTTGCAATACATACATTTAGAGCTTTTCATGTGTATCCCTTTGCCTAACACTCAGTGCTCAGTCCTAGGCTGGTATTATCATTTTCAACAATTATTAGTACACTGTTCCTTTGTTTTACCTAACCTCTGACTTTCACACCCATGTGGTAGATTCCACCCACTGACAAGACCTCCTTATCCATGTTTTGCCTTTGCCGGGTTGTTTTATTCCTAATTCCCACAGAGTCCTGGAATCAATTGCATATCTTTGGGTCAGGACAGAGTTTGTTCCATGACCTTGCTCTTAAGCTTATAATATTACTCAGGACACTTAGTCTGTCCCATGGTGAGGCCAGGGTAGCTTGCCTGGGTCCATCCGGTCCTGCGACAGGATCCTCTTTTTGGGGTTTAAGGAATTAGAGCCAATCCAAGAGCAACTGAGGTTTAAAATTAGGGAATATGTCGGATGCCCAGGATTAACTAATTCAGAGTTAATTAACTCCTATATCACAAATGCACAGCCTTAACTGTCTTCCTGTGTCTATGCAAAAGTCATTTGCACTTGCATAAGAATATGTAAAAGGCATACATATGCCTTTATCAAGATAAATGCTTGTCATCTTACATACGAAAAAAAATTCATGTGCAGTTAAGGTTGACCTTGAATTAATCAAAAAGGGAAATTATCTCTGTGCCTTTCAACTCATGAGCTTCTAAATCTGAATATAAGGTGAAGTTTTATAAAAGGAATTATCTTACTGGTCTTGAAGAAACAAACTGCCATTTTATGGAGCATGGAGCAGGAATGACACGGAGAATTCAAAACATATTCCCCTGCAGAAAATGTAGGAAAGCAGGAACATTAGCTCTTAACAACCAAAGTCAGTTTCATGGATAGTATTCCTGGTTGTTGCCTTGATTTCAAAAGCAAAGAACCCACACAACTTTGCTTTAGAAAACTCGAGTTTTGCTTGATTTTTAGCAAAGAACCCAACTTATCTACACCCACTCTAACCTACAGAGCTACAAGGAAACAACTTTCATGTTATATTGTCAAATTTGTGTTTTTCCACACACTATATATACTTTTGGAAAGGGAGTGAAGATGAAATCAGAGTTGTAAAGAGGGAGAAGCACTAGTAGGAGAGGTCTGTGAGGCTTCATGTCGTATACTCCAGTGGTCTCCAAATTGGGGTGCTTTCAAGCAATCCTTTAGATTACACAATGAAAATATTAAGATTCATAGTTGAACATATTCACCTTTAAGTACTTTGGGGGCTAGATTTAGTTACAAACACAATGCAAATGTATGCATACAGTTTATAAATGTTTATCAATAATCAGGTAAGAAAATTTAGAAAACATTCCAACCACTGTATATGAAGATATGTGTTCCTTAAGATTTCTATCCCAGGGGTCTGAGAGACAACATGGTGGGGAGAGTACTTCCCTGTTCGCAGCTGACCTGGGGTTGATTCCCAACATCCCATATGGTCAACTGAGCACTGCCAGGAGTGATTCCTTAGCACGTTCCAGCAGTGACTCCTGAGCACCACCAGATGTGACCCCCAAACAAACGAATTCTAATCTATCCCATTTTACTCCCCTTATTCCTTCAATAATGTTTAGGTCTATACTAAAATCTCATCATAATTAGCACCTCTTTTGATATATTGTAATCCCTAAATACAGTCTTTCTAGTTGCTGGTAGGAAGAGCCCCAGGTAAGTTACTTTTATTGATTATAGATTTATTTGAGAATTACCATTTGGAGCACCTGATGAAACATTCTGCTTCCCAACAGATCAAATTTATTTAAGGTAACCTGGGAATCCATTTACAGACTAAATGACTGTCACATAATTTGAAAATTGGGCACCCAATGGTATTTCCAAAGTATCTTTATCAAGTTCCAAGAAAGCATCAGAAAAATAAAGCATGGCCACTGAAACAAAACTGAAAACATCCTTGAACAGGACATGAATCACACAATGTTCATACAAATACCTGGAGGAGGCTGTAAAATACCAAGTTGGAAAATATTGTATTTTATCATCTTTCAATATTTACCTATGATGTATCATGTTTATCACTTCCCATGCTGGGCATGCAAATGTCTCCTCTCCGATCATTTTAGGGGTACACAGTGGTAGTACAGGGGGCAGGGTATTTCTCTTGCATGTGACCAACTGGGTTCGATTCCTGGCATTCCATATTGTTCCCTGAGCACTGCCAGGAGTAATTCCTGAGTGCAGAGAAAGGAGTAACTCCAACCATTGTTGGGTGTGACCCAAAAAACCAAAAATCGATTCATTTTAGGAGTAAAAGTAAACTTCTTAAGATAGTATTGTGAATCAGTAAGTAATCTCTACACACATGTTCTTGTTCACTGAATTTATTGTTGAACGCTTCAGAATATCAGAGTATGACAGATTGAAAAGAAAGCACCAAAAATAGCTACACATTAATACCTGAGCAGAGACTGAAGGCAAATATTCATATAGTAAAATTCACCACATTTTATAGAGTACAATAAATAGCACTTTTAAAAATATAAATTACAATTGATTAAATGTAATATGTTAACCATACCACACCAAAAATACACCCAACACACTCAAAATTACACGCAAGAGTATTTAGTACACCATTTAGTACAAAGTACTAGAGAAGATCATGCTTGTTTAAATGGGAAAACCTGCAAGGTGACAATTATTTTTCAGTACATATTATAGGACAAATTCCTTTGCACTGTTCAGTATTGTTATGTGCTGTTTTGTTTTCTGAAAGAGAAAAAATGACCAATTTGCAAATAAATGATTACCAAGTTTATCTCATAATAAAACATATTTTATCTTCACAATTCTAATTTTAAAATGATACAGCTATATATTTAATTTTATAACATACTCTTGCTCAAAATACTTCCATCTCAATTTGTCCATGATTTAAGGAAAGACTGGTTTTCTGAGAAGTTTTAGAAAACACATCCTGTTATCTTTGAGGTAAGGAAGCAGAGGTGGAATGCTAAGAAAGAAATGTGTTGAGTTATGTTCAATGTTATAACTGAAAAATATACAACAGATTCTGTATGTTCGTTCTCTTCCAAAAAGATGTAATCATTTTTCAGCAGAGTCATTTCCTATATGTCCTACATATAGGAAAATGTTGCTTTATCATTATAAAATAATTAATGGGTAGTAACACTATTTGAAAAAATACAAGCTTCAATATTCTGAGAAAACATAAATATAAGTCTTAAGAAAGAATATCTTTGATAGTTAATTCATTAAAGACATATAAATTATATTTGAATATTAAATTTTCCATCAGTAAGTTCAGAAAATAAGTTCAGAAAAAGTGCTGCCACCTTCTAAAATAAAATAATTTTAGGAAACTTATGTCAAACTAAACTTCCTATTTGTAGGAAGCACAAATTAATCTTAACTTGAAATAAATATTCTGGAAATTAAAGGCCCCTAGAATGATAATTCTGCAAATAGTAAGCGAAATACTGGTTAACTTTTACTTTATCAACATTAAAAGAAAAGACTTGAGGCCAACTTGAGAGAACCACCCATTGTAAACTGTACAGTTAAAATATTTCAGGGCATTTCTTTACACTTTAAGGCACACACTGTTTTATACAAATAACTAAAAGTTCGAGATCACAGTGATAAAACACACTCAATTTTGGTCTGTTTTCTCAAGGGTACATTGCACACTTATAGTCTGTCATAGTTTAATAAATTACAATACAATCACTTCAAAGTAACATTTGAGTCATTTCTACATTAAAAATGAAAATACATTATAAAATGCCTAGTTTACACAAAAACTTGAAGTTCTTTTCTCCCTTTACAGTGGAGATATCTTTAACAATATTTTAACAAATACATATTTGATTATGTAGAGTGCATAGTTATGTTAAACGCAGGCATCTCCTATTTAATTCAAAGAACAAGCGCATTCCAAAAACCAGTAAGCTCAACTTTCAGGTCTCGAGTATCACCTTTTACTAACACCAACTGTAATCACCACCAGAACAAATTATCACTAAATCAAGACAGACATTTTAATATTTGACTTCTCTGTTGCCTCTTTACTTTCAAGAATACTTAATGCAAATGTCATCAAAATTACTTGGTAGAGACATGGTTAATGACTTTAAACAAAGGCAAAAAATAAAATACGAGGAATTGCAATTTCCACTAAGAATTTTTAGAGGGGAGAAATTAGGAGGGGAGAAGTTAAAAGAATTTTCTCCATCCTTTTTTTTTTGTGGGATGAGAAGGGTTGCGCCACATCTGGCTGAGTTGAGGGATTACCCCAGGCTATGTGCTCAGGGATCACTCCTGGCAAAGTTCTGGGGACCACATTGAGTGGCACAGATTGCCCAGTCAACCTTTTCTGTTGTACTAGCTTTCTGGCCTCAAATTTCAAGAATTTCAACTAAATAAAAGCAATGAATTTATCACTTTCTTCTGATAAGTGCAATACCATGTTCTTTGTTTGCTTGTTTTGTGTTTGGAACACATCCGATGGTGCTGAGGGCATACTCCTGGCTCTGCACTCAGGAGTTACTCCTGACAGTGCACAGATAGGTCATATGAGGAGCCATGGATGGAAACTGAGTCAGTCACAAGCAAGGCAAACACCCTAACCACTGAATTATCTCTTTGGCCCAACCAAATACAATACCACTTCGATGTTAGTAGTTAATATTTTTATTCTATTATAAAGAATCATGTCTTTCATAATACCTTTTTTAAATGCTTATGTCAATATATGATGTTTTGTAGGTCCTGTTTGATAATTTTCCCATGAAATATATGAATATATAAAGGGATAAGAAGAAAATACTTAGGAAACAAATACCACAACAAACTTTCCATTACATAGTTGAGAGACACCTGTAGTACAATGACCCATGCAAAAGAAAAAAGCTTTACATCAAAGAATGAATCTGAAGTAGGATTCCCTCAACTAATTACTGTAATCATCATTTGTAATCATTATTGGGTTGACAAATTTTTACCCAATAAAAATTCGAGAAACACTGTCCCAGGAAACAGACAAGTACAATATATGATATAGATTTATGTAATTTTAAAAGAAAACTACAGTATGAAATATGTTATCTGATGATTTATACAATTAGTGTTAAGTCCTAGATGAAAAATACCGAAAAGACTATTTAGCTTAATCCCAATATGCTAAGAAAATTTCATTGGTATAAATATCTGGAGGTATTTTAGTTATATTTAAACTTTGGTGGCAAAATGTATTTCTGTTAACCATATGAATGTCATATTTTGCAACGTAGAATTTTGTGCTAAAAAATTAAAATGTCTTTTTTTCCTTAAAAAGGGATGTAAAAAGTTTAATATGAAACAAAACAAGTACAACATGATATACAAAATCTGCCTATTTTAGGCTTTGAGTCCTATGTTAATTTAGTAAATCTTTTACAAGTACCATTACTATTTTATAAACACTAAAAACCATAATATTAAAAAACGACACAAATTTATAAAAATTGTTACTTTAGACTTCTTAACTAATAGTAGAATCAAATGTGCAGATTTATATAAGCTAATTAGAATACATGAATAGATCTAGTTTTTCCATAGTGTTCAAAGTTACTATGTACAGAATAAGTACAGAATAATTCCTATATATAAAAAAGTATCTTTTATGTCTATGATTTGTAAGTCCTGCAGTTATCAGAAACTGGCACTTCAAATCATAGTTATTTGGGCATCTTAAGTGCCAAATATTTTGAAAAAATACTCAAAAAATATGTAAAACTATCTGACCATAAACAAAATAATCAATAATGTTGTTTATATTTTCATATAATTTTTGGAAAATATATGCTATCAATCCAGGTATATCATATATTTATACTATTAGTGGAATAATAGCATATTTATTTCATTCTTGAAACTACTAACATAAAATTCAGTATCCTATCTTCATAACGTAATTCATCAAAAAAAGTGTGAATTCCTGAGCACTTCCAGTACATTTATATAGATTTTGTTTACTGAACTAACCTATCTTTTCTCTCTTTTCTATCATTCTATTAAAATTTAAAATGCAAGAAACCTCTCAGACTTTAAATTTACTTAGGCTGTTAAAACATACTGAAAAGAACATATGAGTAACATATGTAAGTAAAAATTCCATAGCCCTGTGATAAAAAGACTGGGATAAAATTTAATCTTTCAATCATTTTGACAATTTTGTAAAAGTCTTTTCTACATTTATCTATGCGGCATAGTTTTTTTTTTTGTCAGTGTCTAATTTCATAATACAAAAATACTTTTTATTATTTCCTCTATCCTGGGGAATACCATGCTCTCCAAAATGACTTTCCCCAACAAGCTTCAAAAATTATCTTCTTTTCTATGATATGTAACTAAATAAAACTAAGAGAAAACAAAAGTGATTGTAAAATATCAACACATGCCTAACTATAGAAGGCCCCAATACATTTCAAATATATTACTTAACTGACTTAAGAGCAAACTAGGAAAACTAACCTCATAATAAAGAAGATATTATATGAATTTAGGCTTAATGCTTAAGACAAAAATGCCTGGGGATTCAGGAATCAATAGTTCCAATCCCTCTCTTTCCCTCTTTCTCTCCCTCTCTCTGAAGCACACCCAGTGGTGCTCAGGGCTTACACCTGGCTCTGCACTCAGGGATTACTCCTAGTAGGGCTCAGGGAACCACATGGGGTACCATGTATTGAACCCGGTTAACTGCATGTGAGGTACATGCACTACCCATTGTACTATCTCTACAGCCCTGTCACAATCTTAATCTTTGTGTTTCCCTCATTTCCCTCACACTTCTCAAAAACTAAATTAAAATTCAGTTTTGTCTTGTTTTATACAATTTGGCCAACTTCTGTGGGAGGTCCATATTAACAAGAAGGTGAAATGAATAAACTATACTTGAAAGAAAAAATCTAAAAAAGAGTTAAGAATAATACAGAAAGAAGATAATAAACAAACTAGATAATCTGCTTTAGATAAGTATGAAAGATGGAAAGTGTACTTTCTTCATGAGGGATAGGAAAATTAACAAAGATAAAACATTTAATAGACCTACTATAGGTTGTCTTTTTATTCCTTACTGTATGGCAGTTCAATCAAGAAAAGCTATTCCACTATAAACATATGAATTTATCTGGCCAAAATACTAACAATTTAAAACTTAATCTAGTAGTGGTTTATAATTAATAACTAAGACTCTAAATCATTATTTCCAGACATTTGTATAGGATACTTTGTTTGGGATATTTCCATTCTGAGAACAAATCGGGACAGTATCATTAATTTCCGGCATGAAAATAGATGAGTAAAAATAATTTTGACCATGTCATCAAGCCAAAAATATTGATGTAATTAAAAAGAGGCTTTTTCAAAACTGGAAGTACTCAGTGTTTTCCTAATCACTCTACTTAGTTCTCAGCAATACAGTTGAGGAAAAAGTACAGAAAAATAACTTTTTTGTTTCTGTGGTACCAGGAATCAGACCCAAAGTCTCCACACATACCAGACATGTATTCTATTGTTGGGTCACATCCTGGCCCCAGAAGTAATTTTTCTAAGTATGAACTTACTCAAAACTCAACAAACCCCAAAGTTTTAGTAGAGATCAAAAATTGGCTAAAATAGATAACTTCTAGCTTCTACTAAGCAATTTCACTTTTAGTAATATTGCTAATGAAGCTGTATTGTTTTACCAGCTAACAGAGGCTGGTACATATGATAGAAATTATGCATAAGTTAAAAATCAAAGGACTTTATTTCCTCAAGTCAAAGAAATATCACTTTTGTTAATCTTCACACGGAAACTTCAACTTCATTTCTGGTAGTCATTTGGATTTAAAGTGCATCAGGACCTGATGAAGATCCTGTCAAAAGGTAGTTATATATAATTATATATATATTATTAATAACATATTTTTTATATATTCATATTTACAGACATATAGATGCATATATGTTGAATAAAGATCTAAGCCAACATTGCTTATAAATTGTTTAATTAGTATCAACCAATAGTCCTGAATTTTTTTTGGATTAACAAGACTTTAAGTCTTAATTATATTAAGATAAAAATAATTTAGTGAGAGTAGGATGCTTTTTAAAGTAAGCTGCATAGGGACGAGTCCTATGGTAGGCAAGATATTTATCTTTCATGTGGTCAACCCAGATTCGATCCCTGGCATGTCACATGGTCCTCTAAGCTCTGCCAGAAGTAATTCTTGATCACAGAGTCAGGAGTAACCCCTGGGCATCGCTAGGTGTGTCCCTGGTCCCAAAATAAGCTGTTTAAAAGGCTTATGTACTACACACAAATGATAAATTTAGACCTGTTAACATTTCGTTCAGAAGAAATGTCAAACAAGGAGGCTTTAGGTCACATATTTATATAAAATGAGTATGGATGCCAATAAAATAGCTGAACAATTGATTTTTCTCAAGTTCTATGCATAAAATGTACCTAAGAAATAAAGGACATATTTAACCTATAACTTGAAATAAACTATAATGTTGGTGGGAAAAAACTATGACATGTAAGTATATCTTAATAGCTATCATCAAAAGAAAATAAGATTCAGAGCTATAAAAGACTATACAGATGTTAAGTATACTTACTGTGAGGATTTACCTATGTGTAGAAGAATTAGTATTATGCTGCATAGAAGAAATAAGTCAATCACACCTAAGAAATGTGCATCTTTTCTTAACAAAAAGATAATCCTGTGTATAAAAGGTGCTTATGAGTTTACATACAGCTAGGCAGATGTGTCCTTACTTAAATACACATGATATTCCTTGGGGTAAATGTATAATCTAAAAACTTCTTTTTCCTTCATAAACTTATTACTTATTTCTCTCAAACAAACAAATACCTTGAATATCTGCCTTAACTACTTTATGTAATCATTCCCTACCTTCAATGATACCAGGAGATGAAAATAGGAATTATAGGCAATAAACTGGGAAAGACAATAGAATTAAACAAACTTTCAATGCTCAGAGATAATAGCAAGACCCTCTTCCACAAAAGCCAAACTGCAGGACCAGCGAAGCAACTGAGAAGAAAACTGGGGAGCCGTCTATATGCAGAAAGGTGGGGATAACTTCCTAAAGGCAATAATAGCTGAGCGAGTGCAGAGACTATAACGGAATCCAGGGGCAAAGGCGGACAAATGAACATGGCAGTACAGTACCTCTCTGGAATGCAAGCACATAGGTCAATTGTGGAACTGCAAGGACTTAAGGACTTTGAGAGGGTCTGGACCATCCATATATATATATGTGTGTGTGTGTGTGTGTGTGTGTGTGTGTGTGTGTGTGTGTGTGTGTGATCATATATATGTATATATATGCATATATATGTATATATGTGATCATATATATGATCTCCATATATATATATGGAGATCATAAATCAGGTATATCTCAGCCTAAGTTTAATCTATCTTAAGGCAAAGACACCTAGTTCTATTAACCACTTCCTAGTTTTTTGCAGTGAAAGTCTAAGACATGAAATCAAAGAGAAAAAAATACTCTCATATCTGGTGAACAGCAATTATCTTGCCAAATGATGATTCCCCGTTAAACGTAGGGACTAAAGCATCAAATTTATTCAGGTTTACTATGTATACCTTTACTAATGGAAAGAACTGCAGGTATGGTATTGCACCTAATCATGCTGCTTGTTTTTTCTTATAGTGTCCACATTTGTGCAAACTTAAGTCCTTTTGACAACTGTAATATTTATTTTTTGGCATTTGGGCCACACCTGACAGTGCTCAGGGGATACTCCTGACGTGCTCCTGGATCTCACCTAGTAGCGATTGGGGGAAACATAAGTGGCGCCAACGATTGGCCCAGGATCTACTGCACGATCTTTAACCCGTACAACTATCCAACCCCTGGAGTTTAATTAATTATACAACACGACAAGAGGCACTTCTGGTAACCAATAAATTAAATAAAATGGTACTGAGACTGAATGAATAAACTGTCTCTAATGCTAGTTAATATCTATGAAAATTTTCTTTAAATTTAACAATACATCTTTTCAATAGTCTCATAAAATATGCACCAAGAATAAAAATTAAGACTTGCACTTGGGAAGTAACATAAACTTCCAGTAAATTATGAGTCTGGGTATTTTTTATACCTATCAATATTGCATTGGTTACCAAAAAATAACTCAAGTATCTTAGAATTAAAGTTTATATTTTCATAGGTGTAAGAAAACAAAGAGCTACTTGTTCACTATAGCTGCCAAAAACCGACCAAAGACTTAATGGACATTTCATTTTTGCGTGACCTTACAGTTGTGGATTTTATCTATTATAAGACTTATTTCTCAAGATGCATACAATAGCAAATACTAAGTAACACACTTTATAGAGAAAAGTCTGATGAAATGAGAAGAATGCTAGAGGTGAGATTATACACAATGCTACATCTGCTGTGCATCTAGAAGATCCCTGCTATCACCAATCAACCTGACTTTGATCGACACGCAGGAGTCCTCAAAGACAGTGGCCACCATACCATTTCTAGTAATTGGAACATTACTAGCACACAAATACCACACCACGAAATAAAACCGTGCTTCAATTACTTTCCTAAAGCTTTAAAAAACTAATTTTTCCTGTTTTCAAACTGTAAAAATAGACTTGTCTTCTCAAAAGGATGTAGTTGTCCACATCGATGGAGCAGTGATTTCCTCTGGCCCTAAAGTGTAAATCATCTTTAGCATTCATCAAAACTAGTATTATATAAAGTTACATAATGCATGGAACAAAAGGGGAATGAAAACAAAACATGGAACCCTATATAAATGTGTGGACCCAAAAGCAATCACACCAACAGCCAGAAGAAGTGGAAATTGTGAAGTGGTCTTCAATAATTTACTGTAAAGAAACAAAGAAATATGTGTTATTATGTAAACTACATTTTGTGAGAAAAATTACATTTTACGTGTAAAAAAATGTAAAAAGTTACATTATTTTATAAATGTATTAAACAAATTTTATACAGCCTTAGTGGTTTCAGATGAAGCAAATTTTCATGTATGAATGTAATATCCATTTTTTTTTGCAACTGTCCCTTTGGTATAATTTTTTGAGAGATTCCTAAGTCACATTCTGGCTTGAAAGGAGATACAGGCCTCCTTTTTATCTTGGGTCACACCTTGCAGTGCTTGGGAGTGACTATTGGCTTGGTGCATAGAGACCATCTTTTTTTTCTTTCTGGGTCACACCCGCAATGCTCAGGGGTTACTTCTGGCTCTGCACTCAGGAATTAGAGACCACTTTGATGGTGCTCAGGGGACCTTGTAGCGCTGGGTTCAAACCTAAGGCTCTCATATGCACTGCATGCATGCTAGCTCTGTAAGTTATCTTTCAAGCCTAAAAAAATATTTTTACTAGATACATAATGAGTTAAGTTTAGTTGCTTACATTTTATCATTAGAAAAATACTAACTGAACTGTTATTCATTAATTATCTCCTGGGAAATTAAATCTAGAAAAAATAAAATATTAGTCCACTTTTTGTTTATGGTTTTACTTTTTGTTTATGGTTTTACTTTCCGCAGTTTTAGTTACCTAAAATCAAAACTGTTCATATATAAGATATTTTGAGAGAAATACTACATTCACAAAATGTTTATTAGAGCATATTATCATAGTCGTTTTGTTTTATTATTGACATTAGAGACCTCATCCCCATGACCTGAACAAATGGTCTGAGGCTCTTCCTGTTCCTGGAGCAAGAAGATGCCCTCGGGCTACAGTAGCATGTGACAGGAAATATGGAGATGTTACTGGCGCCTGCTCAAGCAAATCGATGAACAATGGGTAGACAAGTGACAAGTGACATATAAAATTATTTTGGGGTGGGAGGTTTCCCAAGCAGTGTTCAGAGAGTTGAAGCGCGGGAGGTGGGGGAATCGCAGACCGAAGACCAATGAGAAGCCCTGATACAGACGCAGTGCTGTGGGGCCCTTCAGTGCCACATATTATACGGGTCCCTCTGAGACTGCTCAGGCAGCCTCCAGGGCCACATGCAGTGGTACTGGGCAGGGGATCCCAGAAAGCGTTCAGTGATGCTCAGGGGGAACATGAGGCCGTCCCAGGGTCGGTCTTCAAACCAGGGTTAACCATATATCAGATATGTGCCAGAGTACGCTCTCTGTCCCTGACAACAATTGTGTTTCTTTGTTTTCTGAGCCACATCCTGTGGCTCAGGGCTTATTCCTGCATTGGAGATCACTCCTGGCGGTTCTCAGAGTGAATGATGGGGTGCCAGGGAACAAACAAGGGTGCCGACCTGCTGTACTATCACTTCAAAGGCAATATTATAAAAAAGAAAAATATTAGGAAAGATTATCACTTTTTTCTCTAAAATTATGAAACTAAGAATAAGAGGAGTGAGAAACTTGCCTAAAGGCAAACACCTATCAAATGACAGAGCCAAGATTTAAATTCCAGGTCTGCTTGATTTTAAAGTATCTATAAACATAAATCAGAATCAACTGAAAATATTCTCAAAGAATACAGTCAATGAAAAGTAATGTAAAAATAAGCTGTAAACATATGCATATGTACTACTTGTATAATGAGCCTCATATTTCCATTATCAGCTTCAAAATTATCTAATTATGGCCAGTCTTCCTTCACCTACATTTCCATCCATAAGTTCTTTCCATACTTCTTATCTAAAATTATGAATCTTTTAAGAGCTTTTAAAATTTTTAAAAAATTTTTAAATTTTTTATTTTTACAATTACAAAGATTTACAATTAAAAAGTTCATATTTGGGTTTTGGTCATACAGTGTTCCAGCACCCGTCCCTCCACCAGTGCCCATCTCCCACCACCAACGTCCCCGGTTCCCTCCCCCTTCCCCAGCCCACCTCCATGGCAGGTTCTTTATTTCTTTCCCTTTCTCTCTCTTTCTCTTTTCCTTCCCTTCCAGACTATGGATTACAGAACATACATTAAAGGGTTGTCATGTGTATCCTTTTGCCTCTATTTAATGCTCAGTTCTAGGTTGGCATTAGTACCCTCGACAATTGTTAGCACCCTGTTCCATTTTCTGTCTTACCTAGCCTCTTACTCCCACACGTTTGTGATAATTTCCACCTTTGACAAGACCTCCTGATATATGTTTCACTTGACCTTGGATATTGGTATCATAATATGTACATATATATTTATGCCATGCAAATAAATGCAGTCATTCTGTATCTGTCTCCTTCTGGCTAATTTTGCTCAACATAATCTTCTCCATGTCCATCCATTTATAGGCAAATTTTATAGCTTCATTTTTCCTAACGGCTGCATAGTATTCCATTGTTTAGATGTACCAAAGCTTCTTTATCCAGTCATCGATTTTCGGGCACTCTGGTTGCTTCCAGATTCTGGCTATTGTGAATAATGCTGCTATGAACATAAAAGTAGGGATGGTGTTTCCGCTGCGTATTTTTGGTTTCCCAGAGTAGATTTTTTAAGGGCTTTTTTAAAAAAAACTATTACATCTTAATAGTAAAATTAAAATTAAGAGGACCATGAACCACCACAGCTGCCATATAAGCTCATCCAACCGGCTTATTCCTGAGACTCACAAATAAATTCAAAAGAGATCATCTAGTAGCAAAACTTTCTTGAACACCCATTCCTGGCTGGAGTCCTCCCAGGTGATCTCAGAAGGTGGCAGGTCAGTTCTTGTCCAAACTAAGCCCTGGTGGCTGCTACACCCCCTAAGCCTCTGCCATGACTGTGACCAGACCCCACCACGTCAGGACTGAGCACGACAGAGAACTGAGTCTGCCCAAAACTCCAGGGACATCAGTCTTTGTGGCTGAAAATTCTAGGCCTGGTTGGAATTGAAGTGGGTGACCTCCCCTATCTTCCAATCTTTCCAGAAAACCAGGCAGCCAAGCCCAGTTAAATATTTAATTTCCCAGTTAACTGCCTTGGATTAAATAGTGTGGATTTTTTTGAGTAACATGTCCAAGCTCTACAACACTGGCATCCCAGTAGTAGCATACCAGATTGGATGGGATGTAGTGCAGAAGTCAACCAATTTCAACTAACAAAAACATTAGTACAGAAGGCTTAATTGCACTGTCTCACTGTCACTGTCTTCCGTTCATCATCGATTTGCTTTCGGAGTGGGCACCAGTAACATCTCCATATGACCTGTCTCATGCAAGTAGAGCCAAGGGCACCTCTTGCTCCAGGAACATAAAGAGCCTCAAACCATTCCATCAGGTCGTGGAATGAGGTCTAAAATTGTTACTGGTATTTGATACGACAGGGGTAGCTTGCCAGGCTCTGCCGTGCAGGTAGCATATTCTTGTAGTCATCTCAAAATCCAGCTTTTATTGATGAACACGCACGGCCGCATAGGCCCCGGAGTCGGGCTGTGATAGGCTGGTCTGCAGGTGGAGTTCTGGCGAGAGGGAAGTCCAGATGTGGAAAATGGTTAACTGGCAACAACAGCTAAAATCTCAGTTAAAATCTCAGACAAACACATATTGTCTCCATGGTGAGATACAAAAATCTTCACAAATTTTATCCTATGTAAATAATTTTTGATCATTCTGTTAGCCATTTACTGGTAACACACAATATAAAATAAAGCATTATCCTACAGGGATAGTCTTGAAGGTTGGGAAAATGGAGACAATGGTGGAGAGATGATAGTGGTGGTGGGACTGGTATTAGAACATTGACTGCCTGTAACAAATCATCATGAACAAGCTTGTAAACCACCAGATGTTCAAATAAAGTGCAGAAAAAAATGAAAGAAAGAAATATAATATACTTGTGTATTAGCTATAGTTTATATAAATCATAATTTCTTTTATGGCTTTACCAATAAGAATATTCTAAGTGTTAGGGATAGAGAGCCTGTTATAAATATAAAAAGTATGAAAGAAGCCAGGAACTAGGAGGAGAAAAAAAAAGTAAGATTAAATAACTATACCTTGATTTTATTGAAACAGTAGAAGTATTTCCAAGAATTGCCATAGTCGGAATAAGGATAAATGCCAAAGGTTTGCATGGATCAGGATTAAGCTTAAGTAATAACTATATCAAAGAGAAAAAAAAAGTTAAGCATCAACAAAACATATTTGCTTATTGAAAATCAACAAAAACAAGGTTTTCCCTATGAAAAAATCAGATTAACTTTTTATATGTGGAAAACTCAGGCTAAGACCATTTGGAGATACTGTATATAACATGTGAGGGTTGTTTGCTTTTTTCAAGCCTGTGTTCTCTCTTAAACATCTCTCTTTC
>JAJIBD010010708.1:0-35551 GCA_021461705.1 Cryptotis parvus | reverse complement strand
ATACCACTTTACACCACAGAGACTGGCACATATTCAAAAGAGCAAGAACAGCAAGTGCTGGCGTGGATGTGGGGAAAGGGGGGACACTCATCCATTGTTGGTGGGAATGCCGGCTGGTACAGTCTTTCTGGAAAACAATATGGACTTCCTCCAAAGACTAGAAATTGAACTCCCATTTGACCCAGCCATACCACTCCTGGGAATCTACTCTGGGAAACCAAAAAATACGCAGCGGAAACACCATCCCTACTTTTATGTTCATAGCAGCATTATTCACAATAGCCAGAATCTGGAAGCAACCAGAGTGCCCGAAAATCGATGACTGGATAAAGAAGCTGTGGTACATCGACACAATGGAATACTATGCAGCTGTTAGGAAAATGAAGTTATAAAATTTGCCTATAAATGGATGGACATGGAGAAGATTATGTTGAGCGAAATTAGCCAGAAGGAGAGAGAGACAGATACAGAATGACTGCATTTACTTGCATGGCGTAAATATATATGTACATATTATGATACCAATATCCAAGGTCAAGTGAAACATATATCAGGAGGTCTTGTCAAAGGTGGGAAATTATCACAAATGTGTGGAGTCAGAGGTTAGGTAAGACAGAAAATGGAACATTGTGCTAATAATTGTCGAGGGTACTAATGCCAACCTAGAACTGAGCATTAAATAGGAGGCAAAAGGATACACATGACAACCTTTTAGGGAAAGAAATAAAGAACCTGCCATGGAGGGCTGGGGAAGGGGAGAGGGAACCGGGACGTTGGTGGTGGGAGATGGGCACTGGTGGAGGGACGGGTGCTGGAACACTGTATGACCAAAACCCAAATATGAACTTTTTAGTTGTATATCTTTTTTATTTGTATATCTCACGGTGGTATAATAAAATACTTAAAAAATCTACTTTTCTCATGAATGCCCATATTGTTTTCCAAAAGGGCTGGATCAGTTGGCCCTCCCACCAACAGAGGATGAGAATCCCTTTTTCCCCCACATCCACGCAAGCACCAGTTGTTCTTGCTGTTTTGGATGTGTGCCAGTCTCTGTGGTGTGAGATAGTACCTCATTGTTCTTTTGATTTGCATCTCCCTGATGAGTAAAGATGAAGAGCTCTTTTTCATATGCCTTTTGGCCATTCGAATCTCTTCTTTTTTGGAAGCTTCTGTTTATTTCTTCTCCCCATCTTTTTGAAGGTGTTGGCTGTTTTTTTCTTGAGAAATGCCACCAGTGCCTGATATATCTGGATATTAACCAGATAATCTGACAATACCCTTGTCAGATGGGTATTGGGTGAATATCCTTTCCCACTCTGTGGATTGTCTATGTATCTTTGTCACCGTTTCTTTTGAGGTGCAGAAGCTTTTCAATTTTATATAATCCCATTTGTTTATCTTTGCTTCCATTTGCTTGGTCAGTGGTGTGTCGTCTTTAAAGATACTTTTAGTTTTGATGTCGTAGAGTGTTTCTCCTATGTTTTCTTCGATATACCTTATAGATTCATGTCTGATGTTGAGATCTATAATCCATTTTCATCTGCCTTTTGTGCATTGCGTTAGGAGGAGGTCTAAGTTCATTTTTACACGTAGCTGCCCAGTTTTCCCAGCACCATTTGTTGAAGAGGCTTTCCTTGCTCCACTTAATATTTTTTTGGTCCTTTATCGAAGATTAAGTGGTTGTATATTTGAGAGTGTGTTTCAGGATATTCAGTTCTATTCCATAGGTCTACGGGTCTGTCTCTATACCAATACCACACTGTCTTAATTACAACTGCTCTGTAGTAGAGCTTGAGGTTGGGGAAAGTGATACCTCCCATCTTCTTTTTTCCCAAGGATTGCTTTACCTATTCGTGGGGTTTATTATTCCATACAAATTTCAGGAGTGTTTGTTCAATTTCTTTATAAGGACCGCATTGAATCTGTATATACTCTAGGGTGTATAAAGCATTGAATCTGTAATACTCTAGGTAGTATTAACATTTTGATAATGTTAATCATTCCGATCCATGAGCAGGGAATGTGTCTCCATTTCCTCAGGTCCTCTTTTATTTCCTGAAGTAACGTTTTGTAGTTTTCTTTGTAGAGATCCTTTACATTCTTTGTCAAACTGATTCCTAGGTATTTGATTTATCAAGGCGCAATTGTGAATGGGATAGTTTCTTTAATGTCCCTTTCTTCTCTTTTCGCTGTTTGCATATAGGAAGGTCATTGACTTTTGGATATTGATTTTGTACCCTGCCACTCTACTATAGGAATGCATTATTTCTAGGAGCCTCGTGGTAGAGAGTTTTGGGTTTTCCAGGTATAATATCATGTCTTCTGCAAATAGTGACAACTTGGCTTCTTCCCTTCCTATCTGGATGCCCTTAATGTCTTTTTCTTCCCTGATTGCTATGGTTAGTACTTCCAGTACTATATTGAATAGAAGTGGTGAGAGTGGGCAGCCTTGTCTTGTCTCTGATCTTAAGGGAAGGCCTTCATTTTTTCCCCATTGAGAATGACTCTCGCTCTGGGCTTGTAGTAGATGGCCTGGATTATATTGAGGAAGGTTCCTTCAATTTCCTTTTATGGAGAGCTTTTATCATGAACGGGTGTTGAATCTTGCCAAATGCCTTCTCTGCATCTATTGATATGATCATATGGTTTTTATTTTTCTTTTGTTGGTATGATGTATTATGTTGATTGACTTCCCTGATGTTGAACCACCCTTGCATTCCCGGGATGAATCCCACTTGGTCATGGTGTATAATCTTTTTGATGACTCTTTGGATTCTATTTAATAGTATTTTGTTGAAGATCTTAGCATCTGTGTTCATCAGGGAGATTGGTCTGTAGTTTTCCTTTTTTGTGACATCTCTGTCTGCTTGGGTATCAGGGTGATATGTGTCCACGTAAAAAGCTATTTGAGAGTGTTTCTATTTCTTCAGTTTGCTACCACCAGTTATTTTAAACCTTAGTGTTTCCTCTTTTTCTCTGCAAGCATCATGATACAGACTCAGCAATTTCAAAAGATCCTTCCAGCTATGACATATCCTAAATATTGATCTCTCCTGATTGATTATTGGTGATGGTGCAGATGAATCTAATAATTACCTTATAAACTCTTGAACAGTGAATGTCTGATATCCCACATTTGTTACTGATAATATTTATAAGAAAACTATTTGTAGTCTCCTTATATGTCTTCAGGGACAATACTGAAAACTAGTTTGAGAACTAGAGTTTGTTTCTACAGACTTAGAAATGATTCTGAAGTGTTCTTACTGTGGTAACAAGTATTTAAGTCTATCAGCCTGTGTGTATGTGTGTGTGTGCAGCAAGCACAATCGTGTAATTTAGAGAGAAGCCACAGTCAGTGCAAAATAATCAAACTCATATTTCAGAAATAGTGGTTTTATACATTAGCTTATTCTGACCAATCAGTGACCAGAATTTCACTTCTGTAAATAACTCAGCCAGAAATCATTCATAATGTTCCCAGATTGGAAGGAGCTGATGTACATTAGCACGCTACTATTATGACAGACTTGCCTTTTGGGAGTATAATTGGTAAGATTGTAAACTCAAATCCATGAAAATTTTTTTCTATTTATATACATAGTGAGAGGGAAGCTTCCCAAAATAAAAGTCCTTTTCCCTCACACGGTTTATGAACATCTCTCTTAATTATACAGTATATTCATCACATGCATGTATGACTCACTTCAGTATCTTTGCTTATGTAATCTCTGTCCCTCAGCTGTCTTCCCTCTTCTCATTTACTTCTCTAATAACTACTCATCATTCAAGATTTGTTCTATAGAAATTTAACCCATTCTTTCAAATCCTGTTTTCTCCAGGAAGATTTCACACCTACTCAAATCACATTAAGATCTTTAGTCCTTAAACTTCAATAACCTTTTTAGTTTTATTACACCACGGTGACATTTACAGTTTCAAAACTGTTCATGATTGGGTTTCAGTCATACAGTGTTCCAGCACCCATCCCTCCACCAGTGCACATTTCGCACCACCAATGTCCCCAGATTCCCGTCCCTCCTCCAGGTGCCGAACTTCAATAACATTTCTGGTCTATACCAGTCAACTGTCTCATTTTCTAATTGCTTGATTGCATATAGCATATCATATTTGCTAAAATTAAAGATTCTGTGTGACTGGGCAATACAAGCAAAGACTGCAATCTTAAACAGTAATGTAAATAGTCCTTGTTTCAGAGAATTGTCTTGATTGCCTTACTGATGATAATAATGGATAGAGGTTTATTATTAATGACATTCAGTTCATCAGTAAGTGCACGAACTGAGAGCCTACTACCGAGAGTATTTCACCCACACAGTAGAACCTGGCAAGCTACCCTTGTCGTATTTGATATGCCAAAAAAAAACAGTAACAATTATAGACCTCATTCCCATGACCTGACAAATGGTTTGAGGCTCTTCGTGTTCCTGGAGCGAGCAGATGCCCTTGGACTACACTAGCAAGTGACAGGATGAATGGAGATGTTACTGGTGCCTGCTTCGAGCAAATCATGAACAATGGGAATACAAGTGAACAACCTTATGTTTCTTATTTTTTGTGGGGGTCACACCTGTCATTACTTCGAGCTTACTCCTAGCTCTGTGCTCAAAGATCACTCCTGACAGGGTTCCAGGTACAATATGCAGTACTAGGGATTGAAGCCATGAAATCCACATGCAAATTCAAGGCCCTACCCTCTGTGCTATTTCTCTGGCCCCACAACAATGTTCTGTTCAGTTAGATTTTATAAGCTGTGGAGATACGAACTATTCCTCCTCTCTTCATATCCTGTGATACTCCCTAATATCCAAAATACTCAACTAGATCATTGATACAGTCATTGTATGCCCAACTCTATTCACTATTCCTGCCTCAAATATGCTAAATTAAATCATAATACAATTATTTAAATTTTGTTACTATTATGGTAGCCTTTTTATTTGTTTTTTAATGAATTTTTATTATACCACCGTGAGATATACAATGACAATGTTGTTCATGTTTGGAGGTTTCAGTCACATAGTGTTCCAGCACCCCGCCCTCCACCAGTGCACATTTCCCACCACCAATGTCCCCAATTCCCTCCCCCTCCCATAGCCTGCCTCCATGGCAGGCTCTTTATCTCTTTTCTTTCCCTCTCTCTTTCCTTTCTCTTACATATTGTGGATTGCAATACATACATTTAGAGGCAATCATGTGCATTTTTTGCCTGTTTCTCAGTTCTAGGTTGGTATTAGCCCTTTCAACATTTATTCGCACATGTTCCCTTCTCTGTCTTACCTAACCTCTGACTCCCACACATTTGTGGTAATTTCCACTTTTGTAAGTCCTGATCCACGTTTCTCCTGACATTGGATTTGGTATCATAATATGTATATATATATGTATATATACATATGTGTGTATATATGTATATGTACATACATGTGTATATATATGCAGAATGACTGCATTTATTTGCATGAATATATGTATGTCATGCAAATAAATGCAGTCATTCTGTATCTCTCTCTTTCCTTCTGTGAAGTCTTTTTATTTTTTACTGGTTTATCTTTATTATTAGTTTGGGTGAAATCTAATGAACACATCATGTGCAACAATACTATTAAAGAATGGAAAACCCTCTTAATTATCCTAAATTCATGGAGTTTTTTATACCTAAAATATATCTATAATTAATGGGTAATAGTTTCAGTATTATTTCAGAGAGAATCATAGACAAATTTGAATTGCACAGTGCAAAACAGAAGATAGCATAGGAGAAAAGCAAGAAGACTTTGAATATGGTCATAACTTTTTAAAATCCAACACCAAAGTATGATCCTTGGAATAAATTATTGATAAACTGGACTTCATTAAAATGCAGATCTTATTCAGCAACTGTGTGTGCCTTTGATGTGTGAACAAAGACTTTTGAGATGGGTGTATTTTGCATTGTTCTGTATGAGTTCTAATATGGATAGGAAACATGAAAAAATAAAATTCAAATCTTTTAATCTTAGAGAAGACAAGAGAATTAGAAGCAAGTCAAAAAATGTGATAAAATATCTAGAAAAAGACACATCTGGTAAAAAATATTTACAAAGTTTATAAAATATACAATGAATTCTCAAGACTCAAAAGTAAGAAAACATCCAAATTTAAAAATAGGTCAAAATCTAATAGAAGCCTTACCAAAGATTATAAACAGATGGAAGTAATCATATGAAATAAGTATATTTCATCAGGGAAATGCAAATTAATCCAATGATGAAATACCACTTACACTATTAAACTGGCCAGAATCTATAACTCTGACAAAACTAAATATTTGAGGATATCGAACAACTGTAAATCTCATTCATTACTTGGGAATGCAGAATGTTTGTCTTCTTTGGAAAAGAAATGGACTGTTTCTCACAAATATAGATATTCTCCTAGGAAAGGGAATGTGACTCAAGTGGTAGATCACATACCTTGCATGTGTGAGGCCCCAGGTTTGATTCCTAGCACTGAATGTCCCTCCCCCAAAGCACTAGAGAATGTGGCCTTGGTTGATGCCAAATACCCCAGGCCAGAGCACTTCCAGATGTGAGGCACTACCAAAAGAACCGCACTCAAAGCATATATATTCTTTTACTAAATATTCTAGTGATGATTGTGGTTCTTGAAGTATACCCAAAGGGTTGAAAATGTATAATCCCTAAATGTATGTACTTCAAGGGGCCGGAGCAATAGTCCAGCAGGTAGGGCATTTGCCTTGCACGCGGCTGGCCCATGCCAGCCCGGGTTCGATCCCTGGCATCCCATATGGTCCCCCAAGCACCGCCAGGAGTAATTCCTGAGTGCAGAGCCAGGAGAAACCCCCTGAGCATCTCGGGGTGTGACCTGAAAAAAGCAAAAAAAAAAAATAAATGTATGTACTCCAAGCCACAGTGTATAAGAGGAGAGAGAGAGAGAGAGAGAGAGAGAGAGAGAGAGACAGACAGAGAGACAGAGAGACAGAGAGAGAGAGGAGGCAAAGAGCCTGCCATAGAGGCAGCATGGGGGAGGGAATCAGGGGACATTGGTGGTAGGAAATATGCACTGGTGGAGGGATGGGTGCTGGAACACTGAATGACTGAAACCTAATCATGAACAGTTTTGTAATTGTATATCTCACTCTGGTATTATAAAATAAAAATTTAAAAAGGATTGAAAATGTATGTCCAGGTAGAATCATACACCTAGTATTTATAGCATTTTTATTAATAATAACCAAAGCTGGAAAGCCATCAAAATGCCATTCTGTTGTTAAATGAATGAATAAACTTCATGCGATAAAATCCAGAAATATTATTCAGTCCTACAACTATGAAAAGTCATGGAGGAATTGTAAGTCATATTACAAAGTAAAGGGAGTCATTCTGAAAAGACTACATGTTGTATAATTCCACTACAATATATTCTAGAAAAGGCAAAGTGTTGGAGCCAGCGAAAACAAGTGGTTTTCAGGGAGTGGACGAGGTAAACAAATAGGGATAGAAAAAACAGAGCAAGAAGGATTTGTATGGCAATATCAGTATGATACTATAATGGTCACCATGCATTTGTTCAAACTTATATAATGTGCAGCACCAATAAATGACCCTAATGGGAACTAAGACTTTTGGGTGATGACAATTTTTATATAGTTCCATCAGTTGTAAAAAATGAAGATATTGACAATGGATAAAGCCACGCATGTTTAGGGGCAGGGTGTTTATGAGAAATTTCTGTGCATTTCCATCACTTTTCCTGTGACTCTAAAACTACTTTGAAAATAAACTTATTAAAAAAAAATCAACAAGAGGGCCAGAATGATAGGTAGGGTGTTTGCGTTGCACACAGCGGACCCAGTTCAATCCCCAAAATCCCATATGGTCCCCAGCGAACTGCCAGTAGTAATTCCTGAGTGCAGAGCCAGGAGTAAGCCCTGAGCAGCAGTGCCAGGTGTGACCCAAAAAATTAAAATAAAATAAAATGAAATGAAAGTCAGCAGGAAGGACCAGACACACCTCAGTAGAGAGCATTGGTGGACCCAGATTTGACTCCTGTCACTGCATGGTCCCTGGAGCACTACTGGGATGGACCCCTCAAACATGGCATCAGGGAGTTGCCTCTGAGCAGCCTGGCGTCTGGCCCCCAAAACAAACCAAGAAAATGAACCAAAAAGAAAAAATGTAGTAGAGGAAGAAACATTAAAACGACATCTGGTAAACTACTTTTTAAATTCTGTGACTTCCTGCCAGTTCAAACTGTATTGTTTTAATCCTCATCAAAATTGGGAATTATGGCCTGTCCATACTTGTTTATCAGTTTCTATACGTAGTTTGCCAGATTTTACATAAGGAAATGAACTGAATGCTGAAATCTGAGCACAATAAATAGTGTTATGCTTGTCATTTCTTTTTAGCTGATAATAGCAGGCCTCTGAATGTGGATTCTACTCCAATGACGTTACCTATGTCTGATCCAACTGCATGGGCCACAGCAATGAATAATCTTGGAATGGCACCTCTGGGAATTGCTGGACAACCAATTTTACCTGGTATGCTATTTTTAATGACCTCACAAGTGTTTCCTTGTATTGACCATGTGATAGTAAATATAGCAATATTGACACAACTGTTTCTGAAGTTGGCATTTACTAGCTCCTGCATAGGTTGTGCATTTTTCTTATATGAGCTTTATAGACTGGGTAACCAGTAGTTATTATTATATTCCCTATTGACTGTTGGCAAATTAGAAGTACATCTATTACATACTATGGTCAATGAACATTTAAAAGACTCGTTGTAATGAAAGATAGCAAAATGTGGCAAGAATTAAAAAGCTTGTCTAATTGTATAGGTCTCTTAGAGGTGGCAAATAAATATGAAACTGCAATAAGAGGCTACTTAGACAACACCCGCCCGCCATTTCAGATTCCAAAAAAGGAAGAAGAGCATGGAGAACCTGCTAAAGACTATTGTTAACATTGAATGATTATTGATGTATTTTTGATTAATTGTAGTTTACATAGTAACAATAGTCTAAAATTTACAGTATTACTATACAGAATTCCTGCACCCCACCACACCACATGCCTACAACCCTCTGCCACTAATCTTATGTCTCCTCTAGTCTGGTCTCCCCATACACAACTTGGTAATTGGTTTTATATTCCAATGACAAAGATTTGTCATTGTTCAGTACTTTCTAATTATTTTCTTTCTCTTTTCCACATATTAGTGAGATTATTCTGATATTTGTCCTTTTCCATCTGACTTTTCTCACTTAACGTGATACCCTCCAGTTTCATCCAACTTGCAAATGATTTCATCTTTTCTTACAAATGCATTGCATTCCACTGTGTATAGTGTGTATATATACTGTATCACTGTCTTCCCATTGTTCATCAGTTTGCTCCAGTGGGCACCAGTAACATCTCCATATGTCCTGTTGCAAGCAAGTGTAGCCCAAGGGCATCTGCTTGCTCCAGGGACAGGAAGAGACTCAAACCATTCTTCAGATCATAGAATTGAGGTCCATAATTGTTACTAGTTTTTGCCATAACAAATAAAATACGGGTAGCTTGCCAGGCTCTGCCGATATATATACTAAGGCTTCTATATCCATGTATCTGTCATTAGGCATTTAGGTTCTTTCCATATCCTCGCCATTGTGTTAAATGCTGCAATGAATATAGATGCATATATTTTTACAAATTAATGCTTTTATGTCTTGGGGGTAGGTGCCAAGAAGTGGACTTGCTGGGTCATATGGAGACCTGGTTTTAATTTATTTGAGGGTTCTCCATATTGCTTTCTACAGAGGGTGATCCAGGCTACATTCCCACCAACAGTGATTGTAGGTTTCTTTTTTTCATCTCATCCTCTCCAAGATCATTTGTTTCCAGTGTTTTTAATGTTTGCCATTTTCACTGGTATGAGATAAATAGCAAGAGGCAGAATATGAGTCAAACATAAGCAGAAGATCTTTGGGGCCTGAGAAATAATCCTCTGAATCACTGTTAAGAAAATCTACCCAAATTTTACCCTGCTAGTGAATATAGCTTAAGTTATGAGCCTCTAATTGTGACTTCAATGACTTTTTTTACTCTAAATGCTAACCCTTTTGTTGTTCCACATAATAAATGGAAGGGTAGCTAAGCACTGAGGGTTACTTTGTGAGCATAGATTCATGCTTAGATGTGGTAATTTATAAATGATCCAATGAAAGCTAATGTGTAATAGCTTTGGCATCAAAACAGATCTTGCCTCAATATTTTTTTTCTGGTACATATAGCCATATAACTCAGATTTCCATAAACTGATAGTATTTAAGGCAAATAAGATTACATAGTCATTCTAGGCTATAAAAGATTATGATTTGAGACCATTCTACACAGTGCTATAATATGTAATAGTTCACTTTAAATCATATTGCAATAAAATAATGAAGGAAAATAGTTGTAAATCCATTACTTCCTTTAGAACTATGAGAAACATTAATATATCTTTTAAAGTACTTTAATGGCCAGCATTTTGAGCACTGTGTATCAGGACTTGTGCTAAACATAATTCATTCTCATAAAAACCTTAAGGTTGTTAGGTAATGTTAGTTTGCATCTGTAAATAAGAAATTGGAATCTCATAGAAGGTATATAACAACCAATAATAAAGGACGAAAAGAAGTAGGCTTAGAAATCAAAAGCATAAACTCCAGATTCTGAGCTCTTAAACCCCTGCTGACCACTGTTAACTGACTACTGTTGGCTCTGATTGTGCTATCCAACCATTGACCCCAGTCTGGTGGTGCTAGTCATTTAAAACTCAAGGATTATTTTCAAATCTTGGCTATTGTAAACAGGATGGAAATAAACATGTGGGTGCATTATGCCTTTTTCAAAGTAGTGTTTTTATATTCATTGGATAAACTACCCAGAAAGTTAAATAGCTGGGTCTTCCGATCCCTAATTTACTTTTTCCTTAGGAATCTCCATACTATTTTCCATAGTGGATGCACCAGTTGATACTTCATCAGTAGTGTATGAATTTTCCATTTCCCACAGCCTCACCAATACTTTCATTGCTTTATATCTTAGAATAAAACAAAATGGTGTTACCAAAGGGATAGAGAACGGGGGTAGGTAAACCAAGTAAAAAGAGCAGTGATATGATCGTGGGTGGAAAGTAAACTTTTTGGTGATCATTATGTAGTATATGCAGATGGTGAATTATAATGTGTATGTCTGAAACTAATCTAGTCTTAGAAGCAAACAATATTGCTTCAATGAAATAAAAAGAATAAAAGTACTTACTTTAAAAGTACACATATGAAAGATAGGTCAGTAGTTGTGAACTGGATTTTTTATCCTGGTACCATGTGGTCCCTCATGTGGAGATGAATATAGTCCTGTTGGTTCCTGGATACCACCAGCGTCGCCCTGCTTGGCCTCAGCACCACCACAACCAGACATTGTTGCATCACTGGGCCCAAGCATTGAGCTATTTACTCTGGTTGGCTGAGTATCACCAAGACTGTCCCTGGGGTCCCCTCTGTGCATCTTGGGAGTTTTCCCTCCAAAAGTGTACATAGGTGAAAGCAAAATAAACAAGGAGATCCATGGACTAGAGCCAATAATGTTAGTCCTCAAATGACTCCTGCCTGCTCTTTTTCATCACGATCTGACTGACAGAGCAGGATGTGGTCTTGTCAGCTTCCGCCCAAGGTATAAATTACGGTTTAGTAGGACAGTTCTTTGATTCTGCTACATATAGAATTCAAGCTGTTTTTCTTTACCAATTTCTCCTTCATGTATTTTTTCTTTATGCTTGGCTGTTTTTATACATGTTTCTCAGTTTTTGATGCAATAGCATTTCTTAATTTATTATTAAGATTAAACATTATTGTTTACCTCAGGATATTATAGCCTACAAATTCAATACCTGGAATTGTGCAATTTAGAGGGAAGGGGGTATAGCTGACTATATAAACAAATAGCCCAACAAAGTGGCATTACTTTTAGATTTGTTTCTCAAATTTAATATGGTTATTAATAAACTACGGATCATATTAAATATCTAGCTTCTGATTTAGCAGCTCTGGTGGGGCCCCAAGAGTCTGGCATTCTGAATAGACTCCAGAGCACACATTGCATAGCAAATTCCTAGCTGGTCTGATACTGTCATGCCTTTAAGGAGGCTCACAATTAAATGAATCTGGGTAGCCTAATTGCTCAAACCTTAGGTTTGAGAGAGCAATTTACTAATGTTGTGAAACCCATTTAATGACACAATCTTTCTGACAGTAAAAGAAGTAATCAAAGTAAAGGCTTCAGATAGTGTGGCAGTTTTGTTCCAATTTTATATTAGGGAGACAGAATTAATATACCACATACAGGCTGGCATGTATAGTTTGCAAGTCTGCAAGTGTAGCCCTGGTAGCCCCTGAGCACTATCAGGGTGACCTTGGTGGCTCCCAGCATTGCTGATTCCTGGATCTTAGCACTAAGCCATCAGACAGGTAATACTGAGCACAGCTATCAGTCCTCGTTCTGTTACCATCACTGAAAAGGTTAATGTACTTTCCAAAAAATATATGCTCTGCACACTTTATTATGGGTCAAAAATATAAGACACTATAATGAATTGGGGAAAATATTTGTATGCCATACGTCATATAATGACTAGTTCCAAGATCTATTAAGTATTAAGACTCAGCAATAAAAATCCAGTAACCCCATCGAACATGGAAAGGGAAGTTGAGCAGACAGTTCCCCAAAGAAGACAAACTGATGGCTAGGAGGCATATGGAAAGGATTCAGCTTCACTTTTTATTAGGGGAAATACAAATGGAAACAATAAGATATAGCAAGTAAAATAGAGCAACAATTTACTTGACCAAACTGTGCCTGGTTTCATCTATTCAAACAGGAAATAATCAGAATCTGACTTACAATTGTGGAGATTAGTTAAGCACAATGTGTAGCTTATAATAAGCACTCAATAGCAAAATTTGTTATCCATATTATCACTATTAGTAGTAGCATTTTCTCTTTAAGGTAAAGTTAATACTAATATTTCTCCTTCAACTGTCTGCTAAACTGTTGTTTCTTTAACGTGCCCAGATACTATGCAGCCACTGTTAGCTCTGAGTGTTCTTCTCATTCTGATGAGAACATGTGTGTGTGTGTGTGTGTGTGTGTTGTCAAGGATTGAACCCAAAGCCTAATACATGGGAGGTATGTGTTCTACCACTGACCAACATCCCTAACCTTCAAGAGTGTGTTTAAGTTTTACCTTTAATCACTTTTCTCTACATATTGTTTTGTTAAGGACTATAAAGAAATAACTTCTCAGAGTTCCTTTTAGTTTTGGAATTTGCTGATCTTTTAGCATTCCTCTAGGTAAAGTCTGGAGGTTGCTGACCTGTCCTTAGAAATAATAATATTTATTTGTTTAATAATACCCTCTTGTCCTAAAATACATGGGACAGTAACATTGGTCTGAAACAGAGTTTTAAAGTCACCTGAGTTCTGAGAGAGAGAGGAGGAGGAAGAGGAAGAAGAGGAAGAAGAAGGAGAAGGAGGAGGAGGAGGAGGAAGAGGAGGAAGGGGAAGAAAGGAGAAGAAGAAGAAGAGGAGGAGGAGGAGGGAGGGGGGGAGGAGGAGAAAGAAAAAATAAGAAAAGAAGAAGAAAAGTGCCTGCCATGAGGGGCGGGAGGAGGGACACTGGGACATTGGTGTTGGGAAATGTGCACTGGTGGAGGGATGCATGCTGCAACATTATATGACTGAAACCCGATCATGAATAGCTTTATAATCGTCAAAAAAATTATAAAAATCATCTAAGTATTGTATGGACTGATTTTCTCCTCTCTGTATTATTTTAGGAAGGCTATATTACCCATATTAGAATGTAGTTTATAGGTTCAGACTACCTAAGTTTCAAGAATTCCTTGCTTGCTGGGGCCGGAGCGACAGCAGAGCCGGAAGCGCGCTTGCCTTGCATGCAGCCAACCTGGGTTCGATCCCGGCATCCCATATGGTCCCCCGAGCACCGCCAGAAGTAACTCCTGAATGCAGATCCAGGAGTAACCCCTGAGCATTGCTGGGTTACCAAATAGCAAAAAAAAAAAAAAAAGACAAAAAAAAAAAGAATTCCTTGCTTACATGGTAATACTCAATACAGCTTTGTACAGATTCAATGCAGTCCCTATAAGGATATCCATGACATTCATCAAAGAAATTGACCAAACACTCCTGAAATTTGTATGGAACAATAAACCCCCAAGGATAGCTAAAGAAATCCTCGGGAAAAAGAAGATGGGGAGGCATCACCTTTCCCAACTTCAAACTGTACTACAAGACTGTAGTAATTAAAACAGCATGGTATTGGAATAAAAACAAACCTATGGACCTATGGAATAGAATTGATTATCCTGACATCCAACCTCAAACACATGATCATTTAATCTTTAATAAAGGTGCAAAGAGTCCAAACTGGAGTAACGAAAGCCTCTTCAACAAGTGGTGTTGGGAAAACTGGGCAGCGACATGTAAAAAATGAATTTGGACCTGTGTCTAACACCATGCACAAAAATCAGATCAAATTGGATTAAAAGATCTCAATATCAGACTTGAATCCATAAAAGTACATTAATGAAAATATAGGAAAAATCCTCCATGACATGGAAACTAAAGGCATCTTCAAAGGTGAAACATCACTAACAAAGCAACTAGAAGAAAAGATAAACATATGGGACTACATGAAACTAAAAAGCTTCTGCACCTCAAAAGAAACAGTGACTAAGATACAAAAAGCAGTCCACAGAAATGGAAAGAATATTCACCCGATACCCATCTGATAAGGGGTTAATATCCAGGATATATCAGGCACTGGTAGAACTTTACAAGAAGAAAACAAACAACCCCATCAAAAAAATGGGGAGAAGAAATGAACAGAAACTTCAGCAAGGAAGAAATTCGAATGGCCAAAAAACATATGAAAAAATGCTCATCATCACTAATCATCAGAGAGATGCAAATCAAAACAGCAATGAGATACCACTTTACACCACAGAGACTGGCACATATTCAAAAGAGCAAGAACAACAAGTGCTGGCGTGGATGTGGGGGAAAGGGGACACTCATACATTGTTGGTGGGAATGCCAGCTGGTTCAGCTTTTCTGGAAAACAATATGGACATTCCTCCAAAGACTATAAATTGAGCTCACATTTGACCCAGCCATACCAATCCTGGGAATATACCCTGGAAGGCCAAAAATACACAGTGGAGACACCATCCCTACTTTTATGTTCATAGCAGCATTATTCACAATAGCCAGAATCTAGGAAACAACCAGAGTGTCCGAGAATCGATGACTGGATAAAGGAGCTCTTGTACATCTACACAATGGAATACTATGCAGCTGTTAGGAAAATGAAGTTATGAAATTTGCCTATAAATGGATGGACATGGAGAGGATCATGTGAGTTAAATTAGCCAGAAGGAGAGAGAACAGATATAGAATAACTGCATTTATTTTCATGACATAAATATATATGTATATATTATGATATCAGTATCCAAGGTCAGGTGAATCATGGATCAGGAGGTCTTGTCAAAGGTGGAAATTATCAGAAACGTGTGGGAATCAGAGGCTAGGTAATACAGAATGGAACAGTTTGCCAATAATTGTCAAAAGTGCTAATACCAACCTAGAACTGAGCATTAAATACAGACAAAAAGATACACATGACATCATTTTAATGTATGTATTGTAATCCGCAGTGTGGAAGGGAAGGAAAAGAGAGAGATAGCGAATAAGAGAAAGAAATAAAGAACCTGCCATAGAGGCAGGCTAGGGAGAGGGGAGGGAATAAGGGACATTGGTGGTGGGAAATCGGCACTGGTGGAGTGATAGGTGCTGCAACACTGTATGACCGAAACCCAAATATGAACATTTTATGAACATCTTTGTAATTGTGTATCTCACGGTGGTATAATAAAATATTAAAAAAAAGAATTCCTTGCTTTGCCATTAATTAGTTATATAACCATTAGAGAGTCAATTAACCCCTGTCTACCTCAGTCTCTTCATCTGCAAATGGAGATCATAATAACTTATTTCTCAGTGGTAGCTGGATGAGATAAACCATGACTATTATAGTTTCAAGTTCACATTTTGTGTAATACTCAGAACATTGATCTATGGTACACTCATTTGTAGTCTTAACAGTGAAGAATAGCAAATGCAAAGCCAAAAATTATTTTCCCTGGAAAAGCACAGAACAGTGACAGGTAGGGAGACTAGTCGCACCTGTCTTATATAGCTATGACTGCCCTCTATAAATTCAGTGTCATATCTCTGGAAGTGAATTCATGACACTATACTAAAAGTGCTGCCTCCCCTTTATGTCAAGGTGTGGAGAAAAGGAAACTGCCATTTTACTGCATAATGTTTTAACTGAATATGGTAAAACATCCCCCAGATCTTCTTTTTCCCCCTCAAGACATTTGGAAATGGAAAAGGCAACAAAGAACTGTTCCCTGAGATCACTCTGACTAGCTCAGCAATTCACCTCTCAAGGAGAGACAGTTCCCATCAAATCATCAGACTACTTTTTTGTCCTATCTCAGCTGTCCTATCTATGACAATATAAAAAACTTCTTGGCATTGATGAAATATGAGTGACACTTAAGATGCCTTGACCTCCCCTACAGAGATCAAATCTATGCTGTCATAGAAGCTGAATGTCTTGGACACATACTCATCATTAGGCCAAAGTCTCGTTTATTCCATTCATTGAGTGGAGAGCAGAGACAAAGCCGTCTCTGGGGTTTGAGATGGCATTTCCTTTCATTTAGCTTGGTATTTGGTACAGCTGCTATTCAATAAAGTTAATCCATAGTGATAGCAGGTTAGGAAGTGCCCTCTGGCTGGTGGCTTGTTTTTCTCTGCAAGAGTATTTACTTTTCTGAGCAGGTCAAATAAAACTGATGTTAGTTTTTATATGAAGAGAGGCATCAAAAAGAGTCAGACCTTCTGCTTAAGGAGCATTGTTCTGCTCATCATCCCAAATGAATTAAAGAACAGGCCAATTAAGTGATACTCATTGAATACCATATGTTGCTTCCTTTAATTTCTCCTCAATTAGCTGCCAAATTTTGAACCTGTGAAAGTCCCAAAGAAAGAAAAAGTCTCTATAGTGTCTCTGCTGTATTGACTAGGCCATCTCCATAGTGAGTAATGTTAGAAAATGAAAACTCAGGGATCAGTAAAACTCAGGGATCAGTAAAATCCTGCATATCATTGGGCATTGTCATTCAACTACCCCTTCAGCCCATGACTTTGTTGTTCTTCCTTTTCCTGTTTTTATTGAATCACCGTGAGATACACAGTTAGAAAGTTGTTCATGATCAAGTCTCAATCATACAATGTCCCAACACCCATCTCTTCACCAGTGCACATTTCCCACCTCCACTGTACCCAATTTCCCTCCTTCCCCCCTTCTCCCTGCTCCACACCTACAGCCTGCCTCAATAGTAGATATTTTTCTCTCTCTCTCTCTCTCTCTCTCTCTGGCACAGTGGTTTGCAGTACTGTTACTGAAATGGTGTCATGCATGTCACTTTACCTCCTTTTAGTAATGAGTTTGTGTCCAATGATCATTTCCAGTTATTATTGTCATAATGGTTGCTTCCCCTATATACCTAACTGCACTCTCCTCCCCTTTATGGCAAGCTTCTGACCATGAACCATCCTGCTGGCCCTTGTTTTTACTGTCTTTGGATATTATTCATGTACCATGTTTTTTTGGCTTTGTCATTCTTAAGAAGACAGTTCTTTCCAAGAGGGTCAAGTCTCAAGGATACAGAAAGAAATAATGAGAATGTGTGAGACACGACCTGTCACTGCTCTGTATATTCCTCAAGGAGGCCTAGACTTGGTTTTCTATTACTATTAATATCTTCCACAAATAGTTTATGCCTTCAATGGCAGGTAAGATTGAGGTCCTGAGAAAGAATAGTATTTTACATTTTCATGATGGACATTTGACAAAGATCCAATAAGATATAAAATATTATACCTGAAAGCATTCATATCTCTCCAAAACTACCTTGCATACTGCCTAGGAACCATGCTTTCATGACTCCCTTTGGAAACTGCTACAAAGAGGGATTGAGTGACTGTATATTCATTCTTTTATATAAGAAATATTTACTGAGGCCTGTGAGGTACTTCAAGAAGTGTTGGACATATGACAGTGAGTTTAAAAGATAAAGATTTCTGCCCTCCTGTTTACTACAATGCGTTTAGTTACCTCCAACTTTTCTCCCTAATAAAGCCTTTCACAGGTATAAGATGCCTCTTGATCAATAACAGCTAAGCATTTGTTCCATTCACTTGTACTTCTATTAACCCTTCTATTCATTAAAAATATATTAGGTTAGGTCAAGTAGATTCAGAATAGTTGTGGCTCAATCTTTACTTTCAAACTCATCAGAGACACTAAAGTCAATTCACTGAAGTACAAATTATCAAATGTCATAGTAGAAATGTATAGAGACTTTTCATTTTAATTAGGGTGTAGTGAAGGAGGAATGCTAGGTTGGTGGGGGGTCATCAGACATGGTCACGGAATAGGCCTAAGGGTATATAGCAGTGCGTCTGATGGCGGGAGGGGGCATAAGAAACAGAAGTAGTTTGTGCAAAGGAAACTGTGCCAACGACTAGAAGATTTAAAGGAATATATAAGTTGGAGACAGTGGTTAAATATTAAACCAAACCAATCATCCCATTCCACAAAGAGTTTGAGGCAGCTTATAAGAAAAAAAATTACAGCATAACACAAAAATTGCAAGTAAGATAAACCACCACTGAGAAAATATATATTATATATAGGGCTAGAAAAGAAAGATCAGATGTGGTGGTTAATTAGAATGTACATGTGCAGGTCACAGGATCCCACACAGTATGTAAAGCTGAGTCCAGGAACCTGTGACCAGGGAACCAAAACAAAAAGGGAAAACTGATTAGTTATATCATTTACATTTTCCATAAGAATATGTATAAAATATTCAGAAGTCAAACTTTTTAACAACTCTTTACCCTTGTGTGTAAAGGGTTCTAAAAGAATGTTTTCATAGGGAGCTCTTCGTGGAAGGGAAATATGCTAAATGAGGATCTGTCGATATTAGTTTTTCCTTATCTACTATAAAACAAACCTAATATAGTTAATTTTTCATGAAACTAAATTTGCTTAAGCAAGAGGACTTTTCCTCTTCAGAAATGATAGACTTCCTGTATTTTTGGATTTGATATGTTTTAAGAACTGCATGAATATGCTTTGGTTAGTTTCGGTCTCCTCCTTTCCCCACCTTATTATTTTTATGAAGTTAGCAACCTTAACTATATATTTTACGTAATTTTATTTTTGGCATCATCCTTAAAATCTAGAAATGTTACCCGTAAGGTTAGTATAAAATTTCCTCATTGATGCCCCTCCAAAGATATTAACAGCATCTACGAATAAGCCATGGTCATAACCCTGAATCTGTCAATTACTGTTACAAGGCAAGAACTAGTATAAAAAGAGAGGAATGAAGAAAAGATGAATTTGGAATGTAGATATTTCCAAAAAATGCATACTATAGAAGACTTTATTGGTCAAATTTGAGGTCAGAGTTGAGATTTATTTTTTAGAGACCTGAAATTATGCCAGTTTGCTACCTTGTTTGCTATTATATTTGAGCAATACCTTGTCTTCATTTTCAATCCAGTTTGAAAACGGGTTTAAATGATCTAGAGAAGAGGGGTAAAATGGAAGGATTTAAGTCATTGTGCACACACTCAGCAATTTGTGCTCTACTTTCCAGAATGTTGATGATGAGTGTGGACCATTTCAAATCCTAGTCAGGCTATCCTAAGAAATCTGTATTTGCTCTTGAGGTTGGCTACTTAAATCTCTTTTCAGGATTTACATAGAGATGAAGCAAACAGGATGTAGGGAGTTACAAAATCTCTCAGAACAGTTCTCAGAATAGGTCTTCAATTTCCCATGTGTTTTGTAGAAAATATGAAAAAATAGCATTAATTTTCCAGATACTACACTTGATCTTAGCCAAAAGGCTGAGAAGTGATAGGCTTCTCGGACAAGATAGGTCTACAGCTGAATCTCAACAAAACTATGTTCATGAGAAATGAACTAGTTCCAGAGGCCCCATTCACTCTCAATGGAACAAACATCTCTGAATGCAGCAGTTATGTGTACCTAGGTCAAGAAGTTAACATGATAAATGACCTAAAACCTGAGCTTCGCAGGAGGAAGAGAGTGGCATGGAATGTCTTCAAAACCATAGAAGAAATAGTGAAAAAGACAAAGAGCCTCCAGTGCCGGGCATATCTCTTCGACTCCGCCGTTCTCCCTGCATTAACATACACCTCAGAGACCTGGGCCCTATGAAAGCAGGATGAGAATGCTATTCGGGTCTCCCAAAGAGGAATCGCAAGAGCTATTGGAATATCACGCTTCACTTAAGTGAGAGAAGGAATCCGGAACTCCGACCTCTGTCGCTATTTCAGAGTCAGGGATGCTGTCTCGTTTGCCAAGGCATCGGAAGGCAGATGGGCTGGACATGTAATGTTATTTGGAGATGACCGCTGGACTAGAGCCGTTACTGACTGGATTCCATGGGATGTCAAATGATCACGTGGCCGCCCACCTACTACAAACGGTTTGAGGCTCTTCGTATTCCTGAAGCAATGAGATGCCTTTGGGCTACACTGGCACGTGTTAGGGTCAAATGGAGATGTTACTGGCACCCGCTCAAGAAAATTGATGAGTGACGGGATGTCAAGTGGTCAAGTGATCAATTTTCCAGAAATGTACAACTGAATTAATATACTTTCTATTGAATAGCTTAATTTTTCATATTTCAGCCAATCATTCTATTTTATTTCAGGTGGTAATGTTAGACCAATCTGTGATTACATTTCAGTGGTTTTCCTGTAACTGATACCTTCTGGAATTCAAAGGATTTCTGGACATTTAGAAGTTTAGAAATGCTTTCATGGGAGTGGGAGTTCTTAGATAGGGAGATGCCACTAAATGAAGAATGATCCCCTCTTACAGTGTAAAGGGACTAATACCAACCAGAGCCAGGGTCCAGTACTGAAATGGCAAATACATTAGTAAATGTGTTTCTTCCTACTTTTGCCTACCTTTCCTTCATACAGTACAGAAAGTTCTACTTTTCTTGTGCGTCAAAGTTAGGACACTGGGTTTTACATAGTCCTAAATTACTTAACAATCTAATCATAAACATACGTGGAATATCTCAACTAGAAATTATAGGTATAGAGAAAAACAGCTCTAAGGTGATTGCTTGGACATGAGCATTTGATGGGCTGCTATAGACTGAGTAGTAAAGATCTTAATTTGACAAGGAGAACCATTTTTCTATAGGAAGAAAAATAGAGTAATAATTGAGAGTATGATTAATAAAAATTACCTACTGCATGGCCTTACTATATTGTCTCTATGAACTTCATTTTCCTCATTTATAAGACAGGGTAATATTATGCCCATTCTTTGGGACTGGTATGAAAATTAGGTGAGATGAAATATATTAGCCCTAGAAATCTATACACAACTAATGGGAGCTTGAATTAGAAATACTATCGTTCTCCCATGTCACCGAAGTAGAGGTTGCATTTTCTGAAAAGAGTGAGCTGGCTTGACAGAAAATATCAAGGGTTTAACCGTAAAATTGGCATGCGTGGTATCTTTGTCAGGCATCAAAGGAGGGCAACCTCAAACTTTTCTATCACATCATAGAATTATGTCGTCTCAGTACATTTAGCAGCATGACAGTCATCTGGCATTGTTCCAACTGCCCCTTTCAAGCATTAGTACAATACAGTGCAACTGTCGCTCAAGACAATATCTCTTGGGCTCTGCAGGCTCTCAAAAGCCCTAAGAAAAATGTTGGTCTTTCTTGTTTGAGTGCATACTATGTTTCTGCTATTGTTCTCTGAAAAGATGATTTACTAATAGCTTAAATATTTATTTAATACTTTTTTGAATTTACTGCTTTCTTGTCCTTTACTATTCGGTTACTAGAGGCAAGTTTTTAAAAAAGTAATTTATTTTTATTGTAGTGTACATAATATGATTACAATAGTGTTCAAGTTTTTGATATCGATGTATGAAGTTATGGCATGCCACTACCACCACCACCAAAGTGCCTATAACCCCCAATCCATGTATTTATGTCACCTCTGATCTCATCTTTCTTCCCCCTCCCTCCTCTCTGCACTATTTATTGACAGTTGTGGTTTGGTACATACTATTGCCTCACTTTACCACGGATAGCCTTCCCTAGACCATATGCCCTTATGTGGATGTGAAAATAGCTATCAACCAAAGTTATTTTAGTGCCCATGGCCTAAGCCTACAGTATGCTTTGTCTATCATTTTTGTATGACAACCTACTTTATAACTTGGTGCTTTAAATTACAATCCTCATTTGTATTTTATTATTTTTGGGTGAGAGATATATACAATATTTATATTCTTCTGGTCAATATTTAGATATTGACTGGGATACTTTTGCTGTGGTAGTCAAGTCTGTAGTTTCCAAGGTAAATTTTTCTTAGGTATCTTGATAGGTGAAGCCCAGAAGCCCACGCTGACACCACATGTCCCGTCTTGCATCCCAGAAGCCCCCCACGGGCACAGTGTGTCTCATCCTGCATCCCAGAAGCCCATCCTGATTCCTTCCATATCACCTGGAACTGTGATAGGCAGCTGTGGGCAGTGTTCCAGGACTGCTGCAAGCACTGCAGGGCATGCTCAGACATCCATAAAAACAGGAACCGGTAACTTGACGGCAACCACAGTGGGAATATACACAACATGAAGACTGTAAAATTCACAAACCAAGACTTCTGCAGACACAGATACATGGGAGAGAGCTGCTATCATCTCTCCCCTGTGCTCACTGATCATGAGGCATCCGGGAAGGTTCTGGCCCTGGCCCACCATCCCCCATAGAGCCTTAGAAGAAGCCAGGAGGAACCCCCGCACCATGATGGCAGACATATTTAACATCCGAAATCCACAGCTGCGTCAGAGCTCCACCCAAGAGAAAAGGTGATCTCAAGCCCTGTTCGGTCAGAGTCCCACCCTATAGAGAAGCTTATTTCAAGCCAGGTATGCTCAAACCAGAGACAAAGATACATGGGGCAGAGTTGCTAATGGCTCTCCCTATTTCATGTGGCTGCATGGTTCATCAGTAAATGAATGAACTGAGAGCCTAACTACTACGAGAATACTCCACCCGCATGGCAGAGCCTGGCAAGCTACCCATGTTGTATTCAATATGCCAAGTACAGTAATGATGATGGACCTCATTCCCATGACCTGACTGAGTGGTTTGAAGCTTTTTTGTGTTCCTGTAGTGAGCAGATGCCCTAGGGCTACACTGGCATGTGACAGGGACAAATGGTTACTTTACTGGTGCCCGCTCAAGCAAATTGATGATCAACAGGAAGACAAGTGATACAAGTGACAAGTGATCTTGATTGGCACAAATAAAACACTAGGCTCATCAGGATCCCCCATATGCATTTCCAATTCATTTCCACTTTATTATCTATATAGTTTTTCCATCACAGTAGTTGGACATACTTCATTGTGCCTGAACCTCCCCTAGCATGTATTTCTAGAGAGAAGATCTTGTAATACCTGTACATGAGAGAAGACACAGAATCCCTTCTGCCATATTCTATTGGTCAGAGCATTTCCAGAGTACACCCAGACTCTTAGATCTCGCTTTTTATTTTATCTATTATCTATCTATCTATCTATCTATCTATCTATCTATCTATCTATCTATCTATCTATCTATCTATCTATCTATCTATTCATTTATTTATTTGCTTTTTGGGTCACACCTGGTGATGCTCAGGGTTTACTCCTGGATCTTTGCTCAGGAATTACTCCTGGTGGTGCTCAGGGGACAAACCCGGTCAGCCATGTGCAAGGCAAACGCCCTACCCACTTTGCTATCGCTCTGGTCCCAGATCTCACTTTTTAGTATTATTTTTAATTTTTTATTTCCATCAGTGTGATTTATACTGCTGTTAATGATAGGGCTTTACGGATAAACATTCCAACACCACACCCTTCACCAGAGTGTCTACTTCCCCACACCAATGTCCGAAAGTGTCTCCTCCATATATATATATACACCTCCAATTATCCCCAATTGCCCTGCTGTGGTAAGCTTCCAACTAAAGATTAGTTCTTGCTTTCTTATATCTTTTGTGCAGCCATTATTTCCTTGCTATGTTTCTTTATATGTCCCACATGTGAGTGAGATCATTCTGTATTTGTTCCTGTCCTTTTTACTAACTGAATTCAGCATGCTGCTTTCTATATCTATCCAAGCCACATCAAACTGCAAGATTTCATCTTTCCTTAGCCATGTATATACTGTAGTTTCTTTTTTATTTATTCACTATGAGATAATAACACACATGAGATACACCAATACCCCGTCCTGTACTGTAGTTTCTTATCCAGTCATTTCATTTATGGATTGAGCTTCAAATGACCCAACTGTTCAGATTAAATATTATAAATTTTCTTCATGTTTTATCTCTCCTCTGTTACTTTTCCTTTAGTATGTCATGTTCCTCTTCCTTGAGTCACTGATTTGATTTTCAGCTATTTCCATTCTTTAGCTGACTTTTGCTATTATATTATTTCATGTCTTCAGTTATTTGGAACAGGCACTTTAATTCTTTTCATAATCTGTTGGCATTTATTGTGCCTCTTTCAACAATTTCCTTAGTTTAGTGAACATTGACAAGACTGTTCTGTTAATTCATCCTTGGGCAGCATCAGAAATTCTGGTGTACCTGAAGACTTACTTGGACTTCTTTTCTCTCAGTTAAAATGGCAAAATTCATTTTTTCACTTTCCTGGTGCTTTGTGGGGTATATGAGTGGAATTCTAAGTTCTACATGGCCTGAACAGTGATCTGCTGCTGCTACTATTTACAATTATTCAACTAGAGCTTATGATTGTACTAATTTCTGATAGTCACTGTAACATTGTGAGGATTTATCAATAGACTCATGAAGGTGGATCTAAATATCAAGGTCTAAACAGATGGGGATCTGGGAGCTCTTGAGGACAGAGGAACATAGGCAGGCACCCTGAAGCAAACTAAAGTGCTAGAGAGTTGGTGTTAAATGGGGCTGGTCACTGGGGCCAACAAGGAGAACTAAGAGAGTCCACTCATTACCTCTTTAAAGGGATGGGGCATAAGGCTGTCAGGGAGCATATGGGACAAGAGTTGCGGTGCAGAGGGCCAGGAGCTATGATGAAAAGAAGTAACCAGGAGTAATAATTACTTCCCAGAATGAACTCCAATTTCTTTTTTAAGTATTTTATTATACCACTGTGAGATATACAATTACAAAGATATACAATTAAAAAGTTCATATTTGGGTTTTGGTCATACAGTGTTCCAGCACTATCCCTCCACCAGCGCCCATCTCCCACAACCGTCCCGGTTCCCTCCCCCTCCCCAGCCCACCTCTATGGCAGGTTCTTTAATTCTTTCCCTTTCTCTCTCTTTTTTTCCTTCCGTTCCAGACTATGGATTACAGAACATACATTAAAGGGTTGTCATGTGTATCTCTTTGCCTCTATTTAATGCTCAGTTCTAGGTTGGCATTAGTACCCTCGACAATTGTTAGCACACTGTTACATTTTCTTTCTTACCTAGCCTCTGACTTCCACACATTTGTGATAATTTCCATCTTTGAAAAGACCTCCTGATATATGTTTCACTTGACCTTGGATATTGTTATCATAATATGTACATATATATTTATGTTATGCAAATAAATGCAGTCATTCTGTATCTGTCTCTCTCCTTCTAGCTAATTTCACTCAAAATAACCTTCTTTATGTCCATCCATTTATAGGCAAATTTTATAATTTCATTTTTCCTAACAGCTGCATAGTATTCCATTGTGGAGATGTACCAAAGCGTCTTTATTGAGTCATCGATTTTCGGGCACTCTGGTTGCTTCCAGATTCTGGCTATTGTGAATAATACTGCTTTGAACATAAAAGTAGGGATGGTGTTTCCGCTGCATATTTTTGGTTTCCCAGAGTAGATTCCCAGGAGTGGTATGGCTGGGTCAAATGGGAGTTCAATTTCTAGTCTTTGGAGGAATGTCCATATTGTTTTCCAGAAAGGCTGTACCAGCCGGCATTCCCACCAACAATGGATGAGTGTCCCCTTTTCCCCACATCCACGCCAGTACTTGTTGTTCTTGCTCTTTTGAATATGTGCCAGTCTCTGTGGTGTAAAATGATATCTCATTGTTGTTTTGATTTGCATCTCTCTGATGATTAGTGATGATGAGCATTTTTCATACATTTTTAGCCAGCCATTCGAATTTCTTCCCTGTTGAAGTTTCTGCTCATTTCTTCTCCCCATTTTTTTGATGGGGTTGTTTGTTTTCTTCTTGTAAAGTTCTACCAGTGCCTGATATATCCTGGATATTAACCCCTTATCAGATGGATATTGGGTAAATATTCTTTCCCATTCTGTGAACTGCCTTTGTATCTTAGGCACTGTTTCTTTTGAGGTGCAAAAGCTTTTTAGTTTCATGTAGTCCCATATGTTTATCTTTTCTTCTAGTTGCTTTGTTAGTGAAGTTTCACCTTTGAAGAAGCCTTTAGCTTCAATGTCGTGGAGGGTTTTTCCTATATTTTCTTCAATGTACTTTATGGATTCAAGTCTGATATTGAGATCCTTAATCCATTTTGATCTGGTTTTTGTGCATGGTGTTAGACACAGGTCCAAATTCATTTTTTTACATGTCGCTGCCCAGTTTTCCCAACACCACTTGTTGAAGAGGCTTTCCTTACTCCATTTTGCACTCTTTGCACCTTTATCAAAGACTAAATGATCATGTGTTTGAGGTTGGGTATCAGGATACTCAATTCTATTCCATAGGTCCACAGGTCTGTTTTTATTCCAATACCACGCTGTTTTAACTACTGCCTTGTAGTACAGTTTGAAGTTGGGAAAGGTGATGCCTCCCATCTTCTTTTTCCCGAGGATTTCTTTAGCTATCCTTGGGGGTTTATTGTTCCATACAAATTTCATTACTGTTTGGTCAATTTCTTTGAAGAATGTCATGGGTATCCTTATATGGACTGCATTGAATCTGTACAGAGCTCTAGGAAGTATTATCATTTTGACAATGTTGATTCTCCCCATCCATGAACAGGGAATGTGTTTCCATTTCCTTGTGTCCTCTTTTTTCTCTTGGAGCAGTGTCTTGTCGTTTTCTTTATACAGGTCCTTTACACACTTGGTTAAGTTGATTCCTAGGTATTTGATTTTCTGTGGTCCAATTGAAATGGAATCGTTTCCTTAATATCCCTTTCTTCTCTTTCGTTATTTGTATATAGGAAAGCCACCGACTTTTGGATGTTGATTTTGTATCCTGCCACTCTACTATATACGTCTATTGTTTCTAGGATTTTTTGGTAGTGAGTTTAGGGTTGTCTAGGTATAATATAATGTCATCTGTGCATAATGATAGCTTGACTTCTTCCTTGCCTCTCTGGATGCCCTTGATGTCCTTTTCTTCTCTGATTGCTATGGCAAGAACTTATAGTACTATATTGAATAAAAGAGGTGCGAGTGGGCAACCTTGTCTTGTCCTTGATCTCATGGGTAAGGCTTTCAATTTTCCCCATTTAGATTGATGCTCGCTGTGGGCTTTTGGTAGATGGCTGTAACTATCTTGAGGAAAGTCCCTTTAGTTCCCATTTTCTGGATGGTTTAATCATGAATGGGTGCTGGATCTTGTCAAATGCTTTCTCTGCGTCTATTGATAGGATCATATGGTTTTTTATTTTTTCTCTTATTGATATGATGTATTATGTTGATTGATTTGCGAATGTAGAACCATCCTTGCATTCCCGGGATGAATCCTACTTTGTCATGATGTGTTAACTTCTTGATGAGTCTTTGGATTCTGTTTTCTGGTATTTTGTTGAAGATCTTAGCATCCGTGTTCATCAGGAATATTGGTCTGTAGTTTTCTTTTCTTTGTGTTGTCTCTTCCTGCTTTGGGTATCAGGGTGATATGTACCTCTTAGAAGCTGTTTGGGAATGTTTCTGTTTCGGTCTATTTCCTGGAAGAGTTTGAAAAGGACTGGCAATAGGTCCTCCTTAAAGGTTTGGTAGAGTTCACTAGTGAATCCGTCTGGACCTGGGCTTTTTTGTTTGGGAAGAATTTTAATTACTGTTTCAGTTTCCTCAATGGTGATAGGCTTATTCAGGTATTACAGGTCTTCTTGTTTCAGCTGAGGGAGGTTATAGGACTTTAGAAATTTATCCATTTCTTCTAGAGTCTCGTGTTTCATGGCATACAGGCTCTCTGAACTCCAATTTCTTTATAAAGCAGAATATATTAGCATGTTATGGCACACAGTTCAATTGAAATGAGAGTGTATAAAATGCTTATTACCACAGTGCCTCGTTTGTTGCAGGCACCCAGTAAATAATCATGATGATGGTAACAGTTGATAACATGTTTACATACATATTTCCAGGCTGTAATGTTGAGTCAAGGGTTTGTCTTGTTTATTTGTCTTGTGCATTCCTTCCGCCTCCAACATCTAGCACTGCACCTAGCATTTAAGTATAAAAAATGATGAGCATGTGAATTACTGGGAAAAAAACATGAAAGTGACATTTCCCTTCAGTGTAACTCCCAGGGCTATATGTGTATAGAGAATGAAGGATATTAAAGTAGCCACTTAACTACTGTAGGCTGAGTAAACTCAATTTTCTAAGCAACAGCAAGGCTTAAGTTTACACTAAAACATTCATTTTAGCTCTATACTGTAGATCTGCAAGGAGAAGTTATACAGTAAATCTGAAGTTATACTGAAGCTGCAGAGTAGAGCTGCAAGGAGAAGAAACAAGCTGTTTCAACTCTCACACATCATTTGCAGCATTTTCAGTGAGGTAGTACTTTAGGGAGTTCATCATTTGCAGCATTTTTCAGTGAGGTAGTACTTTAGGGAGTTCAGGAGTTAGCAAAGAGAATATCCAGCAGTGGATGTTGTAAGTGTTAAGGAAGCTAAAGAAAAGGTGCTTGAAATGAGTTTTTAAAAGTACAGCACACAGGGGTATCTTTTTGTGAAAAGACTTTGACCAATAATTTCAAATGATTATATTCTCGAGTGCCTTGGATAATTTACATCTACTTTGATACTTAATAGTTGAAGAGGAACAAAAGAAATAATGCATTAGGAACCTTTGTAAGGTCGTTGTGCAACCTGCCACCTAGCACATTCCTACTGGTCAGTGTAGCCTATAGAAACTTTTGGCACAATGAAGAAAGAGAGTTAATCTACTCCGGCTTTAGCCATATGTTATGAATGCATTTACTTTTAAATGAATTTCATAAAATATTAATGCAATCATAGCAAACAGCAGAATGGTGAGTACATCAGTCAAGAGTTATATTTATCCTGTGTGCTTAAGTTTTGTTTGTCTCCATTTATTAGTAGACAGTACATGAAGACAGGCATTTCTTTCTCAGTTGAAGTGGCAGAACTTATTTAATAACCAAATGTTTATGCAATCTGTGGTAAGGTAATATTGTGAGTGACAGAGCCATATGCAGAGGCAAGCAGAACAATAAAATGTACACAAAGACTTCAGTAGAAGATGAAAAATATATAGGATTGTTTAGTTGGCACACGATATAATCTTAAATTTCCTACTGCAAATGAACAGTGTGTAAAGGAATGATAATACTGATACCATTTCTAAAATCTTTAACATAACGAATCCAAAATTTTAAAGATATGGGCCAGAGCGATAGCACAGTGGGTAAGGCATTTTCCTTGCACATGCCCAACCCGGGTTTGATCCCCGGCATCCCATATGGTCCTCCAAACACCGTCAGAAGTAATTCCTGACCAAAGAGCCAGGAGTAACCCCTGAGCATTGCAGGGTATGACCCAGAAAGCAAAAAATAAATAAATAAATAAATAAAAATATGATAGCATTTTAGCTAGAGTGCTTTATTTTACTATATAGAAACACAGGGTAGGAGACTCAGAAACTACTGCTCTTTTGGAGTGCACACCCAAGACACCACCTTAGCTGCTGCACTTTTTGGAGGTCCTCCTCTGCCACTGGCATCTTCTCCTATCCCACCATAAGGAACCACGTTACTTCAGGCCAATTTCAAACCCAGTCATGTGTGCCAGCAGGGCCTAGAATTCTATCCATTCCATTCTTCCTGATGCATGACACCCAGAACCACATGGAGATATTAATGCCCATGCAATCATTTTACTTTGTCTACCCTATAGAATCTAAGGGATGGTGGGAAACTACAGAGCCTTAAATCAGTGGCGGAGTACCGCATAAAAGCCCTGATAACTAAACAGGAGGAACTATATCTAAACCTGTCTGATCCACTGGAATACCATTACATGGTAATGAAAATAGTCAGAATAACAGAGGCATAAGCAGTAGCCCCTTCGTGTAAAATAACTGATCAGGTCAGTACTCAAATAATCAAGATCTAAAGCTCCACTGTCAGCACAAAACTATAAACAACAATAGTGAAGTGAAGAAATTCCACTCACTAGGCAGATAGAGACAAAAGTGCAGGCAAGTTCATCAACATTTTCATGCCTCAAATTATACTCCATGCAATGGCAATGGCAATTAAGGAGTCACTGCAAGAGAAATTAAGTTAACTCAAAGAGGAATTGATTCAGTATGAAAGAATCCATGCAAATGAAATTTAAGAAGCTAAAGGATACAATAGCAAGTTACAGTAACAGAATTCTGAATGTGGAGAACCGTATCAGTGAACTTGAAGACAAAATACATGCCAGCAGCAATAATGAAGTGGCAAAAGAAAAGATAAGTAAAATTATGGAAGAGAATGTAAGATACTTAATGGATAACAGCAAGAGAAGTAATCTTCAAATAGCAGGAATAACCAGAAGGAGAGAAATAAAAGAAGAATGACTGGTAGAGGAAATAATAACTCAGAACTTCCCCAGTCTCATGAGGGAAGCTTTTGTACAGATTCACAAGGCCAAAAATTGCAAAACAAAATAGACTCAAATAGAACATCAAGACACACAATAATCAAAATGGTAAAAACCAGAGACAAACTATTTATTGCACCAAGAGAGAAGAAAAATCTCAAATACGAGAGAAATAACATAAGAGTCACAACGGATCTCCCACAAGAAATCATATAAGCAAGAAAAGAATGAAATGACATGTCAAAGTACTGAATTAAAGAAAAGCCTTTCAACCTACAGTACACTATCCTGCAAAAATGTCATTTATGTTGAGAAAGGGATAAAAACATTCATGAGGACACAGAATCTGGAACATTTGCTATAACTAAACCTACCCTGCAAGAATTAGTTAAAGGCTGACTATAAAAAAGTAAATGGCCAATTTCAAAAATGACTAAACATCACACAGAAAAAAGGCATCATAGCCCTCTGTATCAGTAATCTCTCTGAAAGTTAATGAACTAAACTCTCCCGTTAAAAGGCATAGAGTACCTGGATGGATCAGGAAACAAAAATCTATTTGCTGCTTATAGGAAATATGCCCAAATCCATAGGTTAAATATAGGTTCAGTGTGAAAGAATGGAAAACTATAAAACACGCCAATGGTAATTCGTAAAAGCATACAAACTGGGACAGCCATAGTTATATCGGACCAAATAGCATTCAGTCTAAAAACATAATCAGAGACAAGGAGGGGCATTACTTATCAGTCAAGGGAATACTAACTTATCTATATATACTTAACTCATATATATATACATATATATATGATGCACCAAATGAGTCATTAGAGTTCATAAAGTGATAAAGCTTCTGGAGGGATACTGTGCTTTGGAATGTCTTGCTTGGTATTTTGAAATCCCTATGTTGCACTGGAAACTAACCAAAAAAAAAAATTCCATCAGGAAAGTTAACCTGAGTTCAGAGAAAATCCTCTGTGATTTAAGATTATTTCTGATCATGCAGCATCTTTTCTGAAATTTTCTAAAGTTCCTCTCTGGTGTCTGGGACTGATGACAACTGACTGTCATCGGACTAAGGTCACTGATTCCTTGGTCAGTCTTCAGCACTGGAACTGAATTCAAACCAATCCGTGTATGGCACTGCCCCCTTTCACCACACGTCTACACAGCACTGCCTCCACCAGCTGCCTAGCAGCTTTAGTGTGACGGAAGTTAGGACCTGAGTCAGCCTCACCAGTCTCTGCCATGGGATAAACTCAGGCTTAGCCTGTGTCAGGTGATCAACTTTTCATATTAAGAAGACCAAAAGAGGGGCCGAGCAATAGCACACCAGTAGTGCATTTGCCTTGCACACAGCCAACCTGGGTTCGATCCCCAGCATCCCATATGGTCCCCTAAGCACTACCAGGGAGTAATTCCTCAGTGCAGAGCCAGGAGGTAACCCCTGAGCATTGCCAGGTGTGACCAAAAAAGAAAAAAGACCAAAAGAAAGAAAATGTCTTCATTTCTCCCATTTGGGGTACTTTAATATCCTCTACCATACATGTGGAGTCAACTAGATGCCTCACGGAATTTCAGAAGTCATCCTTTGCATCTTCTCATGTAATTGTTCCAAGAGGGTAACCTGGAAAAATAAATCACTATCTCCCAGATGCGGTGTTTCATTTATGGTATGACATGAAATTATGCCACTACTCTGGTGATAATGTTGATTTGGGATTAATAAAATTGTGTACATAAATGAATCCTCACAAAAATATTGCATGGGATTCCACACACAACTTGAAAACATCCCTAAATGAAACAAATAAACAGGCAACTCAGTACAGATGGTGCAAAGCAACAGGATCTATTATCTGAGTTATAGACCTAAGCTTACCATGAAGGAAATTAGTGGGACACTTGAAGATGGGCCCATGAGATAATGGTCTAGAAAAAAAGACACTGTGGTGGAGGATGTGTTATTGGAACATTGTATGAATGAAGCCCCTGACATTTGAAGTATTGTCAATCAAAGTGGCTAAAATAAAAATACTTTAAAGGAAATAGATTTAAAAAAGGGCAAAAATACAGGAACTGAAAAGTTTGTGGTTCTCAAGGACAAATAGGTTGATTACAGATGAATATGAGATCACTAGACTAGATCACTAGACATCCCGTTGTTCATCAATTTCCTCGAGCGGGCACCAGTAACATTCCCATTGGACCCTATCATGTGCCAGTGTGTCCCAATGGCATCTGGTTGCTTCATGAATATGAAGAGCCTCAAACCATTCCTTCAAGGTCTTTAGAAGGAAGTCTGACCTTCTTGTAGGTGAGCGGCCAGGTTATCTTTTGGCGTCCCTGGGACCCAGTCGGTAATGGCTCTAGTCCAGCAGTTGTCTACAGTCGCATTACATGTCCAGCCCATCTGATTTTTGATGCCTTGGCAAATGAGACAGCATCCCTGAATCTGGTACAGTGATGGAGGGCAGAACTCCGGATTCCTTCTCTCACTTGGAGTGAGGTGTGATGTTCCAAGCATAGCTCTTTCGATTCCTCTTTGGAAGACCCGAATAGCATTCTCATACTGCTTTCATAGGGCACAGGTTTCTGAGGCATATGTTAATGCAGGGAGACGCAGATACCAGCTGTAACTGTTGCACACAGCCACATAGCAGCCACGCGATTTATCTCCACATTCCTCTCAGAGAGCCCTGCAAGCTACTGAGAACATACCATCCGCACACAGCAGAGCCTGGCAAGCTGTCTAATGCGTATTCAATATGCCAAAACCACTAACAAAAATGTTTATCTTCCCGACCCTGAAAGAATATGAAGCATTCTCCCTGGGGAGTATGGTGGGCCTGGCGGGCGCCTGGGGTCACGTAGAGCTCCAGACTTTGGCAGAAGGTGGAACTACAACCCCCAGAAGTCAGAGCGAAACCGGAAGTAAATGAACATTTTGAACTCTCACACTGGCCTGTCTCTGCCTCAGATATTCTCCCTGGGGTGGGCGGTGGGCTGGGCGGGTGCCTGGGGTCGTGGTAGAGCCCCAGGCCTCGGCAGAAGGTGGAACTACAACCCCCAGGAGGCCGAGCAGAAGCGGAGTAAACGGACACTTTGAACTCTCACACCGGCCTGTCTCCACCTCAGGTATTCTCCCTGGTGTGTGTGGCGGGCCAGTGGGCACCTGGGATCGTGGTAGAGCCCCAGGCCTCGGCAGAAGGTGGAACTACCACCCCAGAAGTCCAAGTGGAAACGGAAGTAAACGGACATTTTGAACTCAAACACAGGCCTGTCTCCGCCTCAGGTATTCTGCTTGGGGGTGCGGATGGCTGGGCAGGTGGCTGCTCACTTTCGGCCGCTTATTAATACAAATACTAAGAAATTCAACACCAAGGGAAGGTAATACCCTCAAGAAAAAAGAAACAGTACACTAGAGGAATCTATCCCTGAACACTACAACACCATGGGGAAAACGCAGATCCCCAGTTCGAAGAACAGATAAAGGAATCGACCCTGAGGACACAAAAAGAATGCAGATGTGCATGATCTCTCTGACAATGAATTTAGAGAAGAAATTGGTAGGATGTTTAAGGAGCTCAACAAAAAAGTGGAGCAGATGTCCAATAAAATACAGGAGAACATAAACGAAGCAGTTGAAAGGGCAGTCAATAAATTACGGGAGGAAATGAAAGCAGAAATGAGAACCATGCAAATAGAAACATCATCACTTAACAACTCAGTAGATGAAATGAAAAACGAAATAGGGGCTCTCAACATTAGGATGACAGCAGCAGGCGAGAGAATCAGTGACACTGAAGATGAGCTGCAGAAAGCACTCAGAGAACTACATAAGATGGAAAAAGACCGGAAAATGGATCAGCAATGGAACAGAGAACAATGGGATGAAGCCAGGCGGAACAAAATAAGAATTATCGGAGTTCCAGAGGGACAGGAAAGTAACCCCAAGGAAATTAAAACAGTTAAGAACATCGTGGCTGAAAAGTTCCCGAATTAAAGGATGAAGGCATCCAGATCCAAGAAGCCCGACACATACCAGCAAGAAGAGACCCCAATAGAAAGACTCCAAGACACATCCTAGTCAGAGTAATGGATGCCATAGACAGAGACATAATTCTTCAGGCAGCAAGATCAAAGAAGGAAATTGTATACAAATGGGCATCCATTCGACTTTCAGCAGACTTCTCAGAAGACACCCTCCAAGCCCGAAGGCAGTGGGGGATATAGTAAGAAAACTTAATGAAATGAATGCCTCAGCAAGAATTCTTTTTTTTTTAATTTTTTATTTTTACAATTACAAAGATATACAATTAAAAAGTTCATATTTGGGTTTGGTCATACAGTGTTGAAGCACCCATCCCGCCACCAGTGCCCATCTCCCACCACCAACGTCCCCG